>CM043015.1:137472384-137740022 GCA_023690525.1 Holotrichia oblita | reverse complement strand
TTATTGTTTTCTAACAAAAAGTTAGAATTGAAATCTATGAAAACTATTTATTCTACTTGGGTTTTGTGAAATTATATTAAAGAAATGTACACTATTGAAAGTAAAAAAATATGTTAGGGTAATTGAATACTATTTTGATGTGATGTTATTTAAAATAGTGTAAGTTCACAAGACACCAATAGTCAAAATCACGTTTAATTAGAAGTATTAACGATGACTATAGATTGTGATTTTACCGCTAATAATTTATTGTTAATATTTTAGTAGATAATTATTGTCTATTGAAAATTTGTAGGTGCCTATTAGTCTAACATAGTACATTACTTTTGTTAATCTTGAATCGATTATTCCGTAAAAATGTTTACGTTTTCATATTACCAGGTGATTTCTATCATTAGTGTGCATGCAAGACAATTTTGGCCTCACAATTCAGCAGACTGTATAAACATTGCTTAGATATTTATTTTAATTATTTGTGATTCTAATAAGTTATAATTTTGAGAAAGAACTTCGGTGATTGTGTGTTTTAAATTTTCTAATTTTTATTTTATCTTATAAAGCTGCATTTGCCTTTAAAGTGCACTACTTTTTCAACAGAGCTCGTCAATATAAAATTTTTGTTTTAAAGTCCATCTGTTGTGTAAAACATCATAAACATTATTCATCTTAGATGATAAATAATAGAGGTATATGCTCCATATAAACGTACTTATGGTACATTAAATTAAGACATAAACATTATACATAATTAATTGTATTGTAAATACTTCAAATAGGTAGTCGTAATATTTTTCAAGTGGTTATAAAATATATAGGTACATATACCTATGTATGTATCTAAAAATTTTAACTTTGCAATTTGAGATTAAGGAAGTGTTTGTAAAAGTGATTATTAAATCAACGTTCTTCTATCACAATTTGCACGGACCATACTATACTATATACTATCTGTAACATAATTTATTGTTGGAAGTAGCAAATTTTATCCGCATGTTCCAGATCAAATTAGAAATACTTTGAAGCGAACAGTGTACGCGGCTATAAACCATCATACTAAATGGATGCATATTTCATGTATAGATGACTGTTACAAGACAAATATAAGAATTATTTACATATAATAGAACGGGATAGAAAATATTGTGAAACTCTTAGCCACCTTCAAATACTCAACTTATGTTTAATATAATGAGCATGTTTCTACGTAGAAATGTGTCTCGTATCTCGATCAACAACCACTTAGCGGGTTGAAAATACAAAATGAGATTTTTCTATGTATGTAAGTAAATATATGTATGTACGTCTGAAGAGGTTAATTTAATTGTAGCAAATATGTTATTAGAATTAAATGAATGGAGCAACTATTTGTTAAATAGTTTATTCCGAATAAAATATACTAGCATCTTTTTCAATTAACAATTCATTGTTTTTTTGAATACATTTGCATTTATTCTCATTTCGATGAAATGAGTCTGGATTTAGCACATGTTCGTCTATACATATATGTATGTACCATCTATGCATGAAATATTTTACAGTCGAATTCGTTTGAAAGTCCGGTGTGTGCGAAACAAAGTTCGTTATGTTCAGATGAAAATCCGGTGGCAACCATGACAGCGTGAATGTTCAAAACAAAGTCCGCATGTTCAAATCAAAGTACGCTGAGAACAAATGGAAGGGCTTTAAAATAAATTGTCAGTTGCATGTGTAAAAAGTAATTTATTAGAACAAAAACAAATACACTCAATATTTTTTTATCTGATTTTACATATGTATGTAAAATGTTTGAAACTAATCATCAATAACTTCATATCGTAAACATTTTGGTATGTATGTCTGCATATGACTATAGTAATTTAAGCAATTTTCATTCGATATTTCGGTAACAGCGTTTTCAATAGCTATATATAACTCCTCTTGAGTGCGCGATTCCGCTCTTCTTATGCTATTTTTCCATTGATTGAATAAATTTTCTATCGGGTTTAAAAAGGGCGAATAAGCAGGGAGATAAACTACCTCATGCCCAAGTGCAGCAATTAAAGTTTGTATTTTATTGGTTTTATGAAATGGAATATTATCCATAATAATAAATATGTTTTCTTTACCATCATCTGCAAGTTTCTGAAAAAACATAGTCATAAACTGCAAAAATGTATTGCCATTGTAGGGTGTATCTTTTTTCTCAAAGAAATATACTTCTTGATTATTCATTGCTGCACAAATCGAAATATTTTTTACTGCGTATTTGTCTTACTACTTTGGTAGCTTTAGTACCAGCAGGAGCTTGACCATATTTCACTCGTGAAACAAGTTGAATACCAGTTTCATCTACGAAGAACATTTTCTGCGGGTGGGCCATCATTTCCGTAAACTTCATAGCTTATGTATGCCGATTATTTACAACTTCTTGATAGTTTCTTCTTTCTGGTATCACTGCCGTTCCATTACACATTAAAACGTACGGCATGCCGTACGTACCAGATAAATTTTGATACTATTACCACAATAGATCGCGACACATACCTATCTATAGTTGTACGGCTAACGTTTTTACCAAAACTAGCCATACACTTTGCTTTTAAATCTTTTGTCAAAATCGTACAGTTTTCATCCACCCAATTGCATAATTCTTCAATTTCGTTATCATTTAAAATCTTTTTTCTGTGAGCCTTCGCTAATTTTTCTGTTCGTCCTGCTCTTTGGTAGATGTGAACCAATTTTCTTACTGTGTCGTATTTTACAGTAAAAGTTCTACTTATCGACTTCAACGTTTCTCCCCTATCGAATGCATCTATAATCAGTTTTCGTTTCTCGTTGCTTATCTTATCATAAACCATCTTAAGGTATGAATTACGTTTTTGCGCTATTTACACAACTGACAGTCTGACAGTTTATTTTACCGGCCTTCCATTTGTTCTCAGCGTACTTTGATTTGAACATGCGGACTTTGTTTTGAACATTCACGCTGTCATGGTTGCCACCGGATTTTCATTTGAACATAACGAACTTTGTTTCGCACACACCGGACTTTCAAACGAATTCGTCTGTTTTTTGCTCAACCTTTTGCAATCGCACTTTAACACTTGTACCGTAAATAACTATTCTATATTACTGTCTTTTATTTTACTTTTTGTATCGAGAGACCTTCATAATGTACCAATACAATTTATTGTGTAATAGCTGTCTTCGATACGTGAAACACGCTTCGATTCGGTAGAATAGTTTTCAACCGACTAGACTGTTCTCATCAAGTTATTTCTAAATCGATTCTGTTGCGTAGAGAAAATATGGCGCTCTATATAGGTATTCATGCGCCCCATAAGGAATACAAATGTCGTGTAATTTGATGAAATTCAAATGCTTAATGACAATCGGAAATTTATCGAAGATCAAGTACGTTAATTAATTTTCAAATTTTTTGTATACTTTACATCCTGAATAGCGCCACACATCCAATACATTTATCGTTTATACTGTTTCAAGGAATAAGAACAGATTATTATTAAAGAGCAACTATATCTGTAGCGTTTTCTGATTGCCAGTACCCATGTTGTATGTACATCTGCTTTTTTGTTTTAAGACTGAGGAGTGAAATATCAAAATACGTTTTGTTTTATTCGTCGATTAGGTCAAAACAGATGTAGTCACGTATATGTTTGACCAGACCCGTGTGTCTGGTAACCACATAACTAACATGGCATATTCTTACTACATGCATGACAGGAGATATTTTGAGTGTTATCGGGTTTCCGATCGGCCAGCGTGCGGCCGAAGAATAACAACCTTGAATTGTAAATTAGTATGCAGTCGTGTCGTATATAAATATGCCACGATCGGCGAGCTCACTTAACCGTCCAATGGTAAATACAGTTTTTTTATAATTTAAATTAAATGCAAAATTGCATGCGTAAGGCACTGGCATATGGAGCGAATTTGCCAAATTCACACATACCGACACTTGACTGTATGTAGCTCGTTACTCGAAAGCATTGAAGAAAAACGGAAATGGAAAAGTCCAAGCAGAAAATGATGAGAAGTAAGTTTGTTGATAAGAAAGTAGGAGTCTTGCTATATACTTCTGTCACGTAAAACGTGGTTTGTATAAAAGGCGTTCTATGTAGGAGCTTTTAGGTAACCTTTATATTTGTCTTAAGTCAACAACTAAGATTCAAATCTTTGTGCTTCGTTTTAGTGAAATATAGAATAGCAGCTTTTAGCTTGACATATTGGTGTATTGAATGTATTAAGATCTGGATTAATAAATAATGTACTGTTGAGTCTCATACAGTTCAGAGTTTTTTAAATTAATGAAAAATATCAATATTATTGAACTTGTTTGTATACATATTATGTATATTTTCAAAGTATGTATATTATAAGTAACTACACATTTTACGCACATAAGTATTAACTGACAGATTTAGTGTAATAATCTAAAGGTTCTTCTTGAGGCAGAACTTATTGCGCGTTTTTTAAAACTAGTTAAACAAAAAACAAATTCTGCTTGAAACTTCAAATATACACGGCAAATAAGCAATGCGATATAGAACAAAATAATTCTTTTTGTTTGAATTAGGCTTGAAGAAGTATATAGAACAAATATATTGACAACAACGAAGAAAAGAAGTAATTTTCACAAATGCAACAGAACAAAGAATATGATTTGAATTAGTACAATATATGGAACACATAATTACTAAAAGTTTCTTTAAAGAACGACATAGAACTTAGATCTTCAGGAACATAGCATTGTATTTTTTTTATTAGAATCATGCGTACATACATACATATGTATATGTTATTTTGATACAACCCTGGAGAACAAGATCGTTTTAGTGATGGATTAGTATATAGTATCCACATAAGATAAATTGTCAGCAAAAACTGTTATATAGTGCAGGTAAGCTGGATATCCAAACAATTCTAACCAACTATTATAAGCCAAGACAATATATGATGAATATTATATTTAAAAACTATATGTGCTATAAGGTTTACGAACGAATTTATTTATTCCCCAATTTTTAGCCAAAGAGTACCTGTAACACTGTGGTTTTTATAAGAACTGCGTTACATATATACTGTGTCCAAAGTTAAGCGTTTACCATTGTTAACTTCCTTACCATTGAAGCTACGAAGTTTGTTAAATTAGCAAGTTGGTGTTAATGTTTGGTCTGATTGAGCTTGTGGTAACAATACACAGCAATATTCCGTTTTGAAGATATTAAAACAACATAAGTATGTATTTTTAAATATAACCCATGTATATTGTTGGATTTTCTTAGAGAAAACTTAAACTTAAACAGAAGTAAATAAAAAGCACTTATACTTTTTGATCATTGTTAAAATAATGAGCAAATAAGCAAACACCGAACATTTTGGAATAAATAATCACATACATATACTCCTAGTAGCTGTCAAATAAATAGTTTTTGTGATTATTTATCATTGTTTTGAATATGCCATTTACTTTTCAAAAACTGTGATACGCTGGAAGTACATCTAATTTGTAAAAAAAAAATCTATAAAAACATTACAGTATTATCAGGATCATACTTCGCTTCGTCGCGTCAGTATGAATGTACCCTTACTTTTGGTAAAGTGCAATCCATTCTCGTGTATTATTCTCTTTTCAATCGATGTTATCTCATTGGCCGTGTTCATTAAGTCACCGATAAGTAACGCCATAATGAGTGAAGTACCGCACTGAATGGCTACACCGCCAAGTGTACAATATCTATGGTGTAAGTATTCAGTACAGTACCTACTTCACTAATCGGTATTTACTGGCGATTTACCAACATGCTAACAGAACATGGCCAATGTTTGATATATTCAGTGTCAATAGGACAGTCGCTCGAGTTAAATTCAAATTGGCTTACACATTTTTAAAACGTGCTATATAACAGAAATGCGTTGCGATATGTCATATTTTATAGATCACGATCTATGCATGTCTTTAACAAAAATCAATAAAACAAAAATATTAACAAGAAGTTACTGAAATTTAATACATAATTTGCAATTAAAAACAAAACAAATAAAACGTTTATAACTTTTTTGAAAAATAATCTGATATATTTCTTGTATTGTCCTTTTTAGATAATCCACATTGTCTCATTCGCTTTGATTTCAAAACTTTTTTAATTCTCGCCGACGTGGCAGCTGTTTTCATATTTTGTTCATTCCGAGAAACGATATCTTTTCGTGTTGTTAAGAGAAAAAAAATGCAAATACATAGCACTTATTCGGGACCGCTTTATTGTTTCGTGTTAACCGATATTTCTCCTTAAGCGTTTTCGTGTTAAACGTATTTCACTGTATTTGATTCGTGTTCGGGCGTCCCACATTACACCATATGACTGTTGGAGTATAATACACTACTTACACCGAAGAGGTATATACAGATTAGCCTAGTAAACGGTTCCCATTCGACTTCAAACACCACACATAGACATGTACCATGTATGTGATACAGAGAGGAGGGAATGCCGTGCATGTCGTAAGAGGCACTAGGAGGTATGCGTTTGAAAGAGAGAAGCACTCCTCGCTCGCCGTTCGTAGTGTGCGATAATAGCTGATAAAGCTTGCATAAACTAAAGTAAAATGTTAACTCTCGAAGAGAGAGTGCAGATTGTTTTATGGTATGCGCGGGAGAATTGCTATGTTATTTTTACAGAGTTTTGTGTATGTTGTTCCGTAGATACATCATTTGGAAAACCAGATAATCAAGTTAAGCTGCGTCTTAGCGAACTTTTTCGCACAGCTCGTTTAGCTTAGCTCGGCTACGAAATGAACGAGAAACCAATCACAGCACGTCAAATAGTTACGTCAAATAAACACGTGATTATTTGACGCGCTGTGATTGGTTTCTCGTTCATTTCGTAATCGAGCTGAGCTAAACGAGCTGTGCGAAAAAGTTCGCTAAGATTCAGCTTTACACGTACTAATTCCTAAAAGCAAAGATGTACAGTGGACAGCAGCTTAATCGACACCGTTACGAAATTTCCTAAACCTTAATAGCAATGTAGAGGGGGTTACGTTGTGTGACCTTCAGTTAGGATTTATAGTAGATAAAATTATTAGTAGATAAGGTCGACGTTAGCTTGCGGTGGTGTCGATTTAGAAGCTGTCCACTGTACATCCTTACGTTACTCCTGCTGTACTAATGCGATTGAAAGTGGAAAACCCTTACCAATGTCCCCACTATCGTAACTTTGCTACGCCTACAGATGATACGTACATGTAAAATATGTGTGCGCTAGTGTGTGTAATATGCGCAGTACATATAAACCTATAACTCAACCGATCTGTATAATAAAGCCATGAAATACTTTAGACATACATACCTAAAGTATACAGTAGTACAGCTGTAGTGGTTGATAAGCAAGATATTATAAACAAGAAAAGCTAACCCAATATTCAGAGAGCTTCGTTTCAACGCATTCCACAAACTCAGTGCCGACGTATCTGTCAATAAAAAAATCATACAAGAACCTTAAGCTGATCTCCCATAATATTTATCGTTGAGGCTGCAATGTTTGGTGAATTTATAAACCTTGTATCCGTTTCGAATCAATAACATCTGTTTAAACGCATTCTCACAGTTTTTAACAATGATTTTTTTCCTTCTTTTTATGTCATTTTCTCTCTGTTGTTTAATATTTGTTACGCATTTCTTTTTGGGAAACATTTGGCCTGGACTGAAATGTCTGTATAAGCTTTTTTTCTACGCACATTGTGCACAAACTACACCAGAACATTTAATTTTACTACAAATTCAACACTGTCGTGCGCGTGAAGTTATATTTTTACAAGTAAACTTAATGATCTTTCTGTGAAGATGGTCAATGTTTCAAGCTTTTAAACATTTATATATTCATTGTTAGTGTTTCTGCTACCTACTGCCGTCCTACTTTACGTCCCTGGCTATTGAGTGAAGAATTTTTCTGAAACAGAAAAGCGTCATACATTTTATTTCTTTTTAATATTGACTTTTATTTTATTATACAGTTTCGAAAATAATATTTCGGTGACGAAATTGATTATTCAAAATTACGCCTGCCAATATAATAATCAATATAAGCAGGCGCTTTGTTGCATGATAGCTCCATAACTTACTAGTGCTACCTCTCTACACATTAATTTGTATTGAACAAAAGTCACTTGTACGAATGGGTTAAGTTCCATATAATTAATAGATTTAAGAATAAATTATTGGGCTAGGGAATCTGAAAACGCTATAGTCATAGTTATTTTGATTTCATATTTTTCGCTAATTATGAAAATTTCATAGTATAGATTAATATTTCAATAACTTTTTTAATAATAAATATACTATACTATACTCTCAAAAGTAGTGAAGCTCGAAATTAGAAGGTATAGAATTTATACGATGCATTTAATGATCACTTATTACATGTTCTAAAGTATTAACATTTTTCTCTAAGGCATTTGAAATTATTATAATTTATTTTTCTCTTAACTCTGTTATTTATCGAACTTTTACTTGCACCTCATATGATTCTTGCCAATTATATGAATAGTTTTTTCATTTATCATTCCATTCTGTATAATTTTCTCTGTTCTGAAATTTACATATGTATTACTCCTATTTATTATTTTGAAATGAATACCGAAGAAATATAAATAAATCATTCTACTTAATATTAGATACTATTGTTTAGTTTAAAATAAAGTAAATCAAGTAGAGAATAAATTTGTTCTTGGTACTATGTGATCTTCTGTTTTTGATAAAAATTTAGAAACGACTTTGTATTGATCATTAATCATTACCTAAGTTAAATTTTTAATCATAACGTTGACGTTAGGTAATTTGTTTTATCTCCTACTAATATTTACTAGTGTTTACAAGGTGATTCTTTTATATACAGAAGTATACAATGTTTAAAACTTAATTTTATTTTGGAATTAATTTGTTATAATGTGTAAATTGGATACAAACTAAATAGAGAAAATACCTTGTTTATTGTATATACATATGTATATATGTACATATACATATATATGATATGTTAGTAAACACATTCATTAGCAGCAGAACTTATAGATGTGGTTGACATTCACAATTCAATTTGTTGTAATTTCACAATTACCTACTCGAGTCTGTACTGAGACCTAACTGAGAGCAGCAAGGCCTTGGGACTTAGTATCTAATTATTTAACAATTTTGTATTCATGTTAGGATTTTTTTTCTACTTTTCATAAACTGTTACATCAATATTTTTTCTCCGTTAAGACAGCCGTGCGTACTCGTGAAATATGCATATGTCGCAATTCAAATGAATGTGTTTCCTAGTAGGTATGAGTGTTATAGTATCAAAACTCACATTCTCCATTAGGATTACAAAATTGTTCATAACAGTAATAGTAAAAAGTAATGCTTACTAATAAAATTTATTCTCTTTTCCAGAACTTAAGCGTATCAAGTAGGGATACGACTGATTATAATTTGTGTTGTTTTCCAAAATTTATTTCTGTGGGATAATGTGACTTTTAATTCTATGCTCATATACAATGAATATGATTTTTAGTTATATTATTCTGTTATAGATCTTTTATATCAATATTTGTATTTTTATTGTCTACTATAACTAACCAAATAACTATATTTATAATATATATTTTTGTTATATTATTCGTTTTTATGAAAATAAAATCAGTGCCATGATATAAAAATATAAATATAAATATTCTTTTGTTCTTTCCAAATCAAGTAGTGCTGCAAAATTATGCAGGCGTAAATTTGATATATAGACATATACAGAGCCGTCTAAAATTCATCATTTTCAACCATGACCTCTAGTGTCCTTTAAGTAGTACATCACATTCAAAACAAAATTCCCGCCTCGATAATTTATTCTAATGTTCCTGAGTTGGTATTGGTAGTCTACATATCTTTGGTTTACGCGGGAGACAATTATAAGGGTTAGTGAGATACGTATTTCAGTGAAAATGGCGGACAGGCGAAGAAGAATTTCTTGCGAACGGAGACGGCGTAAATAACTTTGATTTATACAACCCGCATCGTTATCAAATTCTTCGAAATTTCGTGTATGTTTATAATGCATTAAAAACATACATTATTTTTAATAATATACAGATAATTTTTGTGTTATACACCGAAACACACGGATGTCATTTGAGAAGGACACTCGTTGTTAGTTTATTGTTTCGCCAATTTTTAATGTACTTTACAAAGGCTTACCGGTCTTGGTTCATGTAAGTACTGTTTTACTTTTAGCTCTCACCGAGGCTGAATTATTGGCAGCACTTGATGGATCTGAATCAGAATTTTTGGACGATGATTCAGATTTTGATCCTAATTACTATCTGGCTGAAACTGTAAACGAGCGACCATTAAGCAATGAAAGTTCTGATTCGGAAACTGCAGTTTCTTTAGTTTCACTATTAGATTCTACTCCCGTTGCTTCACCGGATCCCCTATCACTGCCTTCGCCGTCAAGTTCTTTTGTACAAGATTTTTTCCCAGCGTGGTAGAGGCACACAACGAAATGTTAGGGTTGGACGTGGGCGACGACGTGATCGTGGTCGTCCAAAGAGTAATAATCGCTGTATGAATTAAAGTGTTCATAACAATAAGTGGTGCGTTCAATTTACACCAACTATTGCTGGCTTACATAGTCCCAGTTACGTCGTAAGAGACTTGAGTAAGCTGGAGTGGTATGACTTCGTAAGTGATTATATCGATGATCGTATTCTGGAAATAATAGTGCAGAATACAAACCAAACCTATGTATTAAAAAAGGGAAGAACTCTAGGATTGACCTTACGAGAGGTCAAAGTCTTTATCGGCGTTACTATGGTTATGCCCACGATAAATTATCCACAAATAGACTATTATTGGTCTAGAAAATGGAGAATATGCCAGATAGCTGACGCAATGGTTCGAGATAGATATTATATGATTCGAAATTCTCGCAAGGTAGTTTTTGATCAAGATGTAACGCAGGAAGCACGTTTGGACAAAATCTGGAAAGTTAGACCCTTATTTGACAGAGTTTTACAAGGCTGTTTTTTAAACGAACTACTACTACTTTCGTTCTAACAACGAGTGTCCTATGTATAAGACATCGAGGAAAATCGGTTTTCTTCAACTAAGATTTTTTTTACTATTTTTCCTATTGATACAAACCAATATCAAACTCAAATATAAAATATAAATCAAATTGGAAGGCTTTTGTACCTCTCGGGGTCAGGAGGTTAAAAAAGTGTCGAGTTTTGTCGACATAAACTTTGAAATGAGCGTTAATTTTACACGATCCTGTATACACCGACAGTCTTACTTTTAATGGACGTAGTACGTACGTCTACTAAGAGATCTAGAGAGGGCAGATGTAGCAGTGCCCCTGCGGCAGAGGCTGGTGTTGTAGTCAGCTCTTCCTCGCAGGTCTACATTTGTACTCTGCTGAGTAGCCTTGGGGAACTTTTCTTGTACAAGACCACCACAATAAGTGATTATGTGTATAACCATTTCCTTATAAATCCAATGGGTCATATTCCGTGAGAGTCCTCAATTTGATTTAAACATTCTTATATACATCTATAAAGTTTTAATAGCTTTATCAACTAACAGCTAAAACAGCGCATAGAGTTTCTAGAGCGCGATCAGCCCAAAATCATGAATACTACTAGCGAAAATAAGATGTCGCCCTCGTATAGTGCCGCAGTAAAAATAAATAATCCGAAAAATATTTTGATTGTTAAACCGGTGAATTCGAAACAAACTTCAAGTGTAACGTGTCAAGATATTAAACATGCTCTAAATCCTGTGGAATTATCTGTAGAAATTAATAATGTTGTTCCCCGTAAAGACGGCAGCGTGATGATTAATTGTAAAGATGCTAAAAACATTGAAATATTAAAGTCGAGTATTACGAATAAAATTGGTAAAAGCTATAATACCGTAGTCCCTAAAAAAATTAACCCAAAAATTTTAATTGAGAACGTTAGCGCGGATGATATTTTGGATAGAGACAAATTTAGTGACAATGTTTTCTCTCAAAACAAGCTGATCCGGCTACGTTTAAGGACATAATTGGAAGAAGAAACATATATTGGATGGAGACGCTGTCGAGTGCGTGAGTCGTACCACGTCATACGGTGCTTCAAATGTTCAAGATATGGTCATTTTTCGAAAGAGTGTAAATCTCAGGAGCAGTGCCCCAAGTGCGCCGGTAACCATAATTTTAAAGACTGTAAGTCTGATATACAGAGTTGTCTTAATTGTATCGAGCATAATAGTAAATTCAAATCAACTTTCACAACCGACCATACAGTATTCGATGCCAACTGTAACTGTTATAAAAAAGTTGTTGACAATATTAAGTCTATCACAGAGTATAACGTCAAATAGCAATCATTGAATAAAATTACAGCTGGATCGAATAGCTACGTTCCATTAATATGTTTTCTAAATATACGTAGTATAGCTAACAAGTTTTACGACTTGGAAATTATGTTTAAAGATTCCGAGGTTTATTTTTTGTGCTTAGTAGAAACCTGGCTGCAATCTGATCAAGTTGTATGTACATCTGTTGCTGGTCTTGATTTAAAATGCAATTTTAATAGAACATACAGCTTGGGCGGTGGTAGTTGCATATTTGCGCGAAAAGATATACTAACTAATACAATTGATTTCTCAGACTATGCTATTGATAGGGTGTTTGAGGTGTCCGGATTAACTTGTACCATTAATCATAGAAACTTTTGCATCATAAGTTTGTATAGACCACCACAATCCGATTTTAACGTATTTATGGATTGCTTGAAGGGACTACTAGATTATGTATTTGCACCTAATAGGAACCTATATATATATGTGGGGATTTCAACGTTAACTTCAGTTCAAGATCTAGGGAAGAACAGACATTAGTTAATACTAGGGCAACATATGGACTACACAGAACTGTCTTCGAATTTACAAGAGTTACTGAAACTTCGGAAAGTTTGATTGACAACATTTTCATGAACAACTTCGAATCTGTATATAGTACTGTTGAGGATACTTATTTATCGGATCACAGATATGTCAACTTATTTATACCTAGTGACACAGGAAAAGTTTCAACAAAAAGGTACATAGATAAAAGAATATTTTCTAGCCAAAACAAGGATCACTTTCAGTCTTACCTTTCGGAAGAAACTTGGTCAGCCGTGTACTCCAGCGATTCCTTTAACGAGAAGTTTCAGGCTTTCTTAAATATCCTAACCTTCCATTACAATAATGCTTTTCCATATCGGCGCTTTAAGTGTTACGAGATGAATGCCAACAACTGGATCACTGCAGCAGTGAAAAACTCTAGTACACGTCTGAAGGATCTATTTATATTACAAAAATCACACCCTGAACTACAAGATATATACAGGCAGGCTAAAAGGCAACACAGATCCCTAGTAATGAATACAAGGCAAACATTCAATGATAAGTGCATCAATTCCGCTGACAATAAAACAAGCGCGATGTGGAAAATAGTAAAACAGGCTACTAATAACTTCAAGCCAATTAAAAACATTGAACTTATGCTTTGCGATCATCTGTACGGGAGCCACACGCTGTCGCTGATATATTTAACAATTACTACCAATCTGCACCCAGAAATCTTGTTGCGAATATTCCTAATAAGTATCAGGTGGATAAAATAACTGTGAATGCAAACTCGCTAGCAGTTTTTCCTTTCAGTACTGATGAATTGGTCACCGTGATGTCCAAATTGAAACACAAATGGTCTACTGGAACTGACGATCTTGCTCCTGCTATACTGAGAGATGCCCGTGCCCATATCGCCGACGTTCTCGCATATCTTGTAAATGAGTCCTTTGTGGAAGGTATATTCCGGAATGCCTTAAAAACTTCTGCTGTGGTTCCGATTTATAAGAAGGGCAGTAGAGGTGATGTTACGAATTATAGGCCTGTTGCGTTAATCTCTACCATATCCAAGATCTTTGAATATTGCATGCTTGATCGCCTTACTCCTTTTCTGGACAAATTTGACATATTGTCTGCGACACAGCACGGATTTCGCAGTGGCAGATCTACTACAACGGCATTGATAGGCTTTTATAATGAGCTAATGAAGAGCATTGAGAAACGTGCATCCCCCATTGCTATTTTCTGCGATCTCCAGAAACCTTTTGAGTGTGTACAGCATGATAAGCTAATTGAAAAGTTGCAGTGCTATGGAATACGAGGTTCTATAAGTGCATGGTTTGCATCTTACTTAAGCGATCGTAGTCAGTTTGTCAGAATTAAATTTGCAAACTATTGCGGTGATATTGGAACGGCGAGATCCCGCTGTTTACCTATAG
The DNA here is from genome assembly GCA_023690525.1 of Holotrichia oblita. Lineage (NCBI taxonomy): Eukaryota > Metazoa > Arthropoda > Insecta > Coleoptera > Scarabaeidae > Holotrichia > Holotrichia oblita. The sequence continues at coordinate 137,725,673 of CM043015.1, read as the reverse complement.
AGCATGGCGTCCCACAAGGATCTGTGCTAGGTCCTGTACTGTTTACCCTATACATAAACGACATAGTGCAATTTCTATCAGATGTTTATGTAACTATGTACGCTGACGATTTATCGATCCTTATTGCTACCGACGAAAACACTGAAAAGTTAGCTAATGATATTATTAACGTATTATACCAATGGTTTACCAATAATAAACTTTCTTTGAGCCTGGAAAAAACTAAGTATCTCATATTTCATACGAGACAGAGAAGAGCACCTATTTATGCATTGCAGCTTGACGACCACATTCTTGCACAAGATGAATCAACAAAGTTCCTAGGCGTTACCTTGCAAGAAAAATTGTTATGGACTGAACACTGTGACACTCTAGCCAACGCAACGTCAACAAAGTCTTATCTATTTCGCCACCTACGTTCAAAAATGCGCATAAATACGCTAATGTCTGTATATTACGCGGAAGTGGAATCTAGACTAAGATACGGCATCCTGCTCTGGGGTTCATCTGCGAGTGCAAAAGAGACCTTTATAGCACAAAAAGCGGTAGTAAGATCTATAGTTGGAGCACATTTTACTGATTCGTGCCGCCCGATTTTTCAATACCTTAATATATTACCTCTACCATGCCTATACATCTTCGAAATTGCTTGCTATACATTCAAGAGAAGAGATTACATTGGTAAAAGTTCGGACACCCATGGATATGAGACTAGAAGGAAGAGTTATTTACATAGACCGCAGTGCACCCTTCATATTACGAGCCAAAGTCCCGATCACCTTGGTACTAGAATTTTTAATAATCTACCATCAGATATCCGTAGAGTTGCAACAGTATATATGTTTAAATCAAGATTAAAGCAATTTTTGATGCAGCACTTGTTTTATTCTATCAATGAATACTTAACATTATAGACTCATCTCTATTTACATTATTTATATTTACTGTTTGTAATGACTTGTTACATACAATTATGTGTTGTAGTAATAAATATTATTATTATTATTATTATTAACTAAATTTATCAAGCCTGGCGGGGATGTGAGTATTCAGTCAAGAATATTTCCGAGATATTTCACATTAGAGGCCAGTATCACTTCCTCCCCAAACAGGGATCCGTTATTCATTGACCTTGTATGTGGTCCATCGTTGAGTAAATAATACAACAGAGGCTTTATAAGGGTTTACTCTCAGCTTCTCTCTTTCGCATCACGTCTTGATACACCTTAAGGCATCTCGTATTCCTTCTGAGACATCAGTGGTCTCAAATTTACCGGTTGTCATAATTGCTATGTGAATAGAATAGCCAACGATCGTGTGTCCTGATGAAAATCACCTAGTGGCCCGTCCACTAGTACGCAAATCTTTTGGAGAAATGTTGGATAAATTGGTCGGAAGGATTTTGCACTGCTATGTATGTGCCAGGTTTAAGTGTGACTACAACTTTTACGTCCTTCCGCTTCATTGGAACATAACACAGAATAACCAGAAGGGACAAGAGCCGATCATAGAATTTATGGGCAGAATCAAAAATTGTCATGTTGGGAATCACATCAACATTGTGTGAATGGTAAATAGTGCTTGTGTCTGTTGATGTAATGTTCATTTCTATAAAAACAATACATACAAAAATGTAGTGCTGTAGGTTTTTTAGATACATGAAAGATATAGAACGGTAAATTGGCAAAAATATTAACAGAACTTTTTTAATTGTTAGTTTTCTTTTGCAGTATTTTACAATGGAAAAACATTGTGAAAGAATTGAGAAACTTTATTAGAAAAATATAGTACTTTGATGAAGTCGGCATTTGTATAGGTATAAATTTCAACGGCTGCAGTATTAGAAATATAATTACGTTTCAGCAATTCACAAGTGTATTTTAAAAAAAATATTTATTTTAGAAAAATAGAGAGCACATGAATGATAGAAGATATGTTCTTCGTCACTGGATAGTCAAGGATGTCCAGCCAGGGCGAAAAAACGTCGGACCATCAGGGGGTGAATGGCAACAGAGTTGGAGGTGACGTAACGAAATAGGTCCCTACCATACGCGTTGGAGGTTCTGCACCGCCGCGAGGCATGTCTGGTTTTAAGATCCTCGGCGATGAGCGTCCGGGGATAGCAACCGACCATACCCGCCGGAATCAAAAACGCTACTCAGTGGTGAATAAACAGAAAAGAGTTTGAGTATGTCAGACCTCCCAAGGAGATCTCGGCGCCGACCACCTCGAAGAAGTGCAGTTACAGGTGGTTCTTGATGGAAATGGAAACACCGTCCCCACGACGATAATTGGGGAGGATAAATTTATCTCCTGGGCGGAGCCAAGTCTCTCCCAACAGCAAAACATCTACACTATAATCAGCCAGGAATGTAAAGAGTTCCTGGCTTTTTTCCTTAACACCAGAGGCATTCCACGCCACGACGATCAACTCAGAGATGTCAGACCCCCGCAAGGAGATCTGCGCGCCGACCACCTCGAAGAAGTGCAGATCAGTCATAGCAATAGAGACATGTTGCAGGTGGTTCTTGATCCATTGGTAATCTTGATCGGTCTAGCAGAGTTCTTACAGTCCTAATTAGTGTTCGGTTATACCTTTCAGCTACACCAGTATTTTAACACTTGTGGTGCACTCAACGTATTTATTAACAATCTTAATGCAGCTGCATTTCTATCATCCCATTTGTTCTATGCTGCACCCTTTTTATAAAATCTTCTCCTATTTTTCCTTTCAGCAGTTCATCTTTATCCATTATGTCTTTCCATAAACATCTCCCTCGTAGTTCACATTCTATTCTTGCCATTGAGGTAGAATAGGTAGAGAGACGACATGACGTGGTTAAAACGGGTACAGGTCGGCCATATTGGTACTACACTTGCGTCAAACACGTAGATTATAGTGTATGTTTCATGTATGGTTGCCTTAATTACAGTTATATTATGTAGTAATCTATTAGAAGACATTATGGTTTCTTGTGCTCCACGTAGTTGCAACAGTAGAAACAGCGTTGACAGAAAGAATTCGTCTAAAATAGCATTTCATAGGTCAGCGTATGACACAAAAACAATGTGCAGGGCTGTAATTGAAACATTTCAATTGGTGCCCCTGTATGTAGGTACATAAATAAACTATTACATATTGAGTGTTTATATAGTCAAATTATGACACTTATGGGCCTTGGGCCTAACAGGTGTGGGATGACGCAATTAATTTTAAATAAAGCCACCTGTTAAGTGGAGGCTTAAAATTATACTTATAATTTACGGTAGTCCGGACCTGGTGAAGCAGCCATATTGGTGCTACACTTAGCCCCGTCCAGTGCGCTGTTTTGAACATACAGGAAGTATACTTCATAGCGTCTCCTTAGTATACTAGCTCAATGATTCTTGCAGACCAAAGAAAATAATGAGGTTGGAATAATGGGCGGCAGCCAAAAAATAAAAAACAGACTTTTACTATTTTTTAATATCTGAGTTTTCGTAATCTATTAATTACTCATCAGAGACAAACCACAAAAAATAATAATAAAATGAAACAATGAGATTTAGAGAATACCATAACAAAAAAAGTAAACATAAGAACAAGGAAAGAAGAAAACACAATGACACATCACGTCCGGTATTGAACATAACACATTCTTTTTGCCTTCCCGGTATACAACGTTGTATGAACATTATTGACTGCTTCCGTACCTGTTATTGCGCTAACACCTGCGTTTGTGACAAATTGGTGGATTACTTTGCGGTTCCGTAGGTTATGTTATCTGTTTTACATAAATATGTTTTAAGTAATCTTGTTAACCGTTTTTATTTGTTACAACCTTGTTTGATTTTTAATTGTTCAGTACGTGTGCCTTATTGTACATCAATTTGTAGTTTAATTTGAAATTAATTTTAACTTTTTATGTTCAATACCGGAAGTGATGTGTCCTTGTGTTTTCTTGTTTCCTTGTTGTGATGCTTGTTTTTATTATGGTACCTAGTCGCTTGTAAGTATTCTCTAAATCTCATTGTTTTACTTTATTGTCATTTTATTATTTTCTTTGTAGTTTGTCTCTGATGAGGTAATTAATAGATTACGAAAGCTCAAACATTAAAAAGAATAAAAGTCTGTTTTCTTATTTTTTGGCTGCCGCCTATTATTCCAAACTCATCCCCTCCATTATACAGCCGTTAATCTCTACTCATCAAAGAAAATAATTGTTGTCATTTAGTTGTTCAATGGGACATTGTATATTGGTTTCACTCCTTCTACTCAAAAACTCTTCGTTGCTTTATTTTATATGACTACTTCCATCTAACTGCAGTGCATAGTTAGATTGAATTTGTTGATATTCTTAGATCTTGATCAATAATAATGAAGTAGTATACGTATTGCTATATTTAAAAAGAAATAGGTACTTATTACAAATTATAATGACAACTTTTATATCAATGTCGAAAAATTTTACTATGCAATTGTCGTTAAAATAACAAAAAAATACTTGAATGAATTAATGTACATATAATTACATGTGATACAGGTAACAGTTCTAGGAGGTCATCTTTTATTTCTTCTTCCTTGATCTTAATAGGTATGCTGCTAAGAACGACATTGAGGAGTTTTTCTGTGGGAAGTTGGTAGGTGTGGAAGGTGATATCTTCACTAGCTAGAAATTTAGTAAGTGCTCTGAAATCATCCACCCGAGAAGGAAAAATACGAATTTCGTCATTAATATTGCCGACTGGTGGAATTTTACCCTCTTTGGTTTCATGTGAAGGACCAGAAACAGGATTATTCCGCACAGAGGAAGTATCTTTGATTGATAGAAGTATTACTTGTCTCTGCGCCACCGGCAGAGTGGAAATTTCCGCTTGAAGATCACGAGGAAGCAGGTTCTTGAGTTTGAGAAAAGATGGTATCTATTCGATTAACGTTGGAATTTAATGTGTTTGATGTACTCCTTTTAGGAGTGTATCGCGTGTTAGTCGGGACCACACGAGAAGCAGAAGTATTATTCTTCAGTCGAGGTACCTCAGAGCGTACCTGAGCCTGCATGGTTATTTTTTCAGGCGATGGACAGAATATGACGCTTCCGAAGATTAACGCTACCATCAGATCGCCTCGAGATAGGAGAACGATCAAAAGAACTAGTCGAATCAGTAGGAGAGATCGACCTAGATGGGGAGGCCTTTGATCACAACCTGCATTGTTGATCGTCGCTCGGGCATATATGCACTCGTTTAAATAGCCGCTATCTCTTCTGCCACGCAGGCAGGAGTGGCGGTCAGTAATCGTTCGCTCGCTGTGTGACGGTGAGTGGATGTAACCGCACAGTTCCGCTGCTCGGAGTAGACTTTGCTGCGTTCAGTCCTGGATTCTCTTTCTCTCCTAGAGGTCGGATTTATTGTCCTTAGACCCTTTGTCTTCCAATGTCAGCCCCCTGTTCTTGTGGGGTTTGGCAGTTGAGGTCGTCCAAGGGAAATAATGTCTCAGCAAGGGGGAATATTTGCTGAGTACTGGCGAGATATGGAAATATGATGTCGATTAAGAGATCTTCGTGTGGGTTGATTTGTTGTGTTTCGAAATTAGAGAAATTTACACTCAGACGTTTTAGTTATTGTAAAATTTAAATAGTGTCGAACTCTAGGTGGTGGTCGGTCTTGTGGGCTAATAATATTCAATAACAACGGATTGGTGGCCAATCTGTTTGCTGTTAGAATGTCCACATGACTTCTTGTAAGTTGAGCCCTCTTTCTGGTCCTTCACCTGTTTTGTATCAACTGCCTCAGGTGGTCTGGCAGTCCCGGACGTTCATCACGAGACTTTACTGTGGCAGATATCGCAAGTGCTTAGAGATTGCCTCGGTAAACTCATTTGCGACTCTATCAATGCTTTGAGGTGTATGTATATGGAGTTTAGCGGTATTACACTTAATTCTGAACAGCATGTAATTTACTTTCCTACAGCCAGGAGCGGGAACTGTCAACGCTTCGTCCCCCAAGGTTAGTTGGATGAGGTTGTGATCGGAGGATAGCTCGTTCAAAGCTCGGAGTCGATTTCGTTTAAGATATCAGGATTTTGACCTTAAAATATGTAGGCTCTTGTGGAGCATGGATGCGGCCATCATTGTTGTTAATGAACTCTAATAGATTTCTTCCAAATCCATTCGTGGATATACATCCCCAGAAAGGGTGTGTTACGTGGAGGTCGCCGGTAATCAGTATCGGGCGATCCGTAGAAAAGATGTCGTTGTAGTCGCGATTACTAAACTCCTTAGTAGGAAAAGCATAAATTGAAAAGATTTGAATCAACCCTAAAGTGTGCAGTTCAATCGTAAATACGGTAGCCTCAAGGAAAGTCAATGGACGGATCTCCAGGCTCGAGTGCCTCCTCCTTCCTATGCAGCCTGTTAGACCACTAGACCAGATTTCGAAGGGTGGACATTACGGCCATGAAGACTGATTGCAGTCGACATCGTATCTGACTGGGGAGTGGTCGATTTTTTTGCCAGAGGCCATAACATCCGAAAACCGGACACCAAGTCTAATGTTCGAAGAGACTTGACAAGATTTTTGCACTCCGGACGACTGCACGTGTTTCAATTTCGGGAATATTATGCTCCTTCTGCTGCGTTTAGTCGGTGCGATCGGTGTTATATATTCCTGTATTTGAGAGAGGGTGTGGCTTCAGCGTGCCTTGCTTCGTGTGATTCATTGTTCGGTGATCTATATGAGGTGTGTGTATGTTGTGTGCTTTGTTTGTGTTGTGCGTTTGCGATGTTCTGTTCATTCTTGATTTTTTATGCGTCGCTCAGCTATAATGGGTTTCCACGTGGTAGAAAGGCGTTAAGCGTCATCTCTTTTTTCCGACTGTTGGGTCTTTCTTCAATTTCAATTGCTTCTTTTATTGTTCGTGTGTATTGATTCTTACTTGTTACCACTGTTTTTGTCTCGTCAAAGTCCATGGTGTGTCCTGTCAGTAGTGTATGTCGGATTAGAGACGATGTCGGCTGTTTGTTTCCTACTGCGAGTATGTGTTCTTCCTTTCTAACCCCTTTTCTTCTGTTTGTCTGTTGTGTTTGTTGGCGGACTTTTTGCAGGGGATTTCATAAACGCCCTAATCCTGTAAAAGGATTCTGTCCCTGTAGTTCCTTAAAATATCGCCCATCTTTCTGTCTGTAGTGAAATCTGCCTATGTCGTGTTTTTGCAGTATCTTATTTATCCTATCCGTCATGCCTTTGATATACGGTAAGAAGGCTTTTCGTTTATCTTTATCTTTTGTTTGTGGTATCTCTGCGTTTTTGGATGGCTTTGTCAATAGTATTTGAAGAATATCCATTTGATAATAATGCCTCGCGTATAGTTTCAGTTCCTTCTGCGATATGTTCTGTGTCTGTTAATTCAATGGATCTAGTTATTAATGTTTTAACTACAGAGTTCAGCCGTGTTGGGTGGTGGTGTGATTCGGAGTTTAGGTATTGGATGGTGTGTCGCTTTTTGGTAAACAGTGTGACCTAAGGTACCATCTCCTCATTTTTCAACTAGATCGTCAATAAATGGGAGTTGATTCTGTTCTTGTACTTTCATCGCGTATTGTATCTTCGGGTATATGCTATTCAGATGTTCCAGGAATTTCTGTAGTTTTTCTCTTCCATGTGACCAAATTACAAAGGTATTATCTACGTATCGTAGCCATAGCTTTGGATTTTCGAGGTAGGTACCAAGTGCTTTCTGTTCGAAGTTTTCCATGAATATATTTACGATGATCGAAGACAACGGCAAACCCATAGAAGGTGCTCACCATCCATTTGTTTGTATCGTTGGTTGTTGTACATAAAATATGTATGGTTGAGGCAATGTTTTGTTAAAGTGACAAAGTATTCCGGGTATTTGTGCTTTTCTTCTAGTAAGTTCACTGCTTCATCTACAGGTACTTGCGTCAACAGAGATTTCATATTAAAACTTACTAGTAGATCGCTTTCTCGTACACGGTTGTTGGTTATGAGTTCTATGAAATGTTTGCGTTTTTCACGTATGAATCCATTTGTTCGGCTAGGGGTTGGGATCAATTCAATCAATCACAAAACATAGACCAATGAAAATCCTTTCTAATAAAACCAAAACCAAAAAACCTAAATTTCATTCACGGGGAGCAGAATAATTTAAATTTATAGAAGATATTTTTATCATCCACACGTTTCTCAAGATATCTTCGGATTGGTAAAAGATAGCGATACCCGGTTTCCACTGGTTTGTTGGTAATTTATAGTATGTACCGTGAATCGAACCGCAACAACCGAGGGTGCGGTGACTTACGGTTTTGCGTTCCGTATATCACCTGTTCCTGAAAAATTGTAATTCACGGAACTCGGTTACTGAAAATGGTGAGTTTCGGTTGCAACCGCAGCTACCAGAATTAGAAGTTGGTTTGTTGTGGTGAATATCGTTATTACAGGTATCTACTTAGATAATGGTTGTCAGTTTGGTTATGATGTAAGCAGACACAAGTTTTGTAATATAAAACTTTCTTTTACTAGGGACATGCTTGGTTGTCAACCGCCGTAAAATTTAAAAGAGGTTATGTTATGTTATTTTTTACAATGTGTTCCGCAAATAACCGTATTTTTCAGTGAACCTGTAACTACCAAATTTTAATAGAAACCACGGTAGCGGTTACTTCAAATCATTCGCGGTACATACTATTAGCCTATTTTTAAATTTGTTATCAAAAATGTATCTATCTATTTAATATTTTCGAGAAAAACAAAATTCTCGAAAAAATTTAAAGAAAAATTTAATTGGTTCCAATTTGTAAGCATTAGATTGGAGGAGTAAAGCTGTTTTCACCGAGACTAAGTTTGTAAAATTCGGTTCAACAGAACCTGAGTTATAAGCGTTCCTTCAATCCAAAGTTTCCTCTCCTTCCCTCTCCTAATTTGACAAAATATAAAAAAGTTGTTCTTGTAAAATATGCAAAATTTTCAGTAAATTCCGATTTTCATATTTATGACAGACCTTAAGTTGGTAAATTTTGCGTAAAATAAGAATTAAAATTTTGGATGATCAGTTGTGCCCTCTAGCGGTCATCCTACGCTTTTCTAAATAGTTCCCAGATGTTTCTCGGGGTCACTTTAGTCAGCAGTATTTTTGTCCCAAAGCTGTACTGTAAACCGTTCCTGAGATATAGGCGAGTGACATTCTTCATGCAGGCAACCCAAATAAGCCAGAGAATTATGTATTGCTTATCTAACCAGGCAAAAATATCACAATTAGGTCGTATCTATACTAATAGCGTTTTCCACTGGGGGAACTTGTGTTTTACCGACACTGCCCTAGAGTAGCGTCATATGACGTAACCACTGATTTTGCCCTCGCTCAGAGCTAGTGCAATACGTGTAAGGGTACGTTTATGTTGGAGCTACGATAAACGATAAGAGCGGCGATGAGAGCAGTGACAAAAGCAGCGCAAAATTCATATCTATGATATGCGGTTTATAGTGGAGCTGTGACAATAGCGATGATCTCTGCTTTGTAGGTGATGTTCTATTTATCATCTTAAATCAAACCAATTAATTAAAAATATTTTGCTTAAAAATGAGTGATTCTGAAGAAGAAATACTTTTAACTTCAAATGCCGTAAAGTATTATATTGTTGAAAGTGCTTTATCACACCAAGTAATATTGGAAGACCAAACCATGCTGCTGAAAATATTCGCAATTTATTTAAAACATCTTTTTCGCAATCCAATTTAAATACTATTACTATTGTTATATATTTTTCTGAATAAATTTCCTATTATTGTTCACATCTACTTGAAAAAATTACTAATATTTAAAGAAAAATTAAAATTTCTACCTGAGTGTTGTAATTCAATTTTACAGCTACTGCGTCCCATAATTTGTCGAGAACAAATCTGTTATAATGATATTTATGTTTTTGATCCTACAAGGGGATCTAACAAATATTTCGCTAATTTAGCTATCGATATCCATGCCGACCAGATCTGATAAAAGCAAAGAGAATAGGCAGTACAATTATCGCCGCTCTTATCGTTGCTCGGCTGCCAAGCGTGTCTTAACGCGTCGCTCCAATATAAACACCTGCATATAAAATAATGACATAATTTTCTTTGCTTCGCTAGTATCGCCGCTCTTATCGTTTATCGTAGCTCCAACATAAACGTACCCTAATGTAGATATGTCGATAAAACTGTCGTTAGTGCTTTAATGCTTTATTGGGATGAACTGCTCATCGCAAAAATGAAAATCGATAAAAGTAAATAGTAATACGTATGAAGTAAAAGTAAATGAAGAATTACACCAGAAGCTATTACGTACAATGATCTTTTAATTATTATTCATTTCTGAAAATGGTCTTTTAGTGGACAAGATATTTTGTATAAAATACGCAAAAACGTATTTCATAGATGATAATTATGAACAATTCGTATCATTATCTGTATCTGAGGCTAACATAAAGTAGTATGTTTCAAAAGTTAATAGTAATTTTTAGTATGCATGCATCATAAACCAATCAAAACACACCCATAAGCGTGCATAATCAGGCCTTTATGCACGGCGTGCGTATAAAGGTTGCTTGGTAACAGCCAATCCCAATCCAGTGAAATGTCAGGAAATGTCAAATGACATATAGGTAACATGTCACTCGATAATATGTATTGGAATTATTGATTTGTAAAATTACATGGTGTAGACTAAACCTGGAAAAAAAAAACCGGGAAAACCTGGAAATATCAGGGAATTTTTGATTACTGGAAATATCAGGGAATTTCTTGAAGATTTCTGGAATTTCAATTGTCTCTCATTATCTTGTAAATGACTGTAAATGAATGAAAGTAAGTTAATAAAATTGCCCGCACGCCGCTGGTCCGACAGCCAATTATAATTCAAAAAGGACCAAAAACAGATTAGACTTACTTTATTTACCTTTATTAAATACGTATGCAACACAAGAATTAGAATTCTTTTTTAAAATAATTTTTTTGCTGTCACACGGAAACGCTTTTGTAGAACGAGGGTTTTCAATTAATAAGGAAAATTTGGTACCAAACATGAAAGAGAACTCTATAACCGCACAAAGGTTAATTTTTGATGCAGTTTCTCAAAACGGGGATATCGAAAAAATCGATAGAGGTAAAACATTTTTAACTTACGCAAGAAATGCTAATCGTGAATATAAAAATTACTTAGAAAAAAACAAGAAGGAAGATGCACAATGAAAAGAAACGTAAATTGGAACCAATTAAATTGCTTAACGCCAAGAAGCGTTCCACTTTAGATTCTCTGAAAGAAATAGAAGAGAAAATTTCAGAGTTAAAAGAATAGCTAGTTGTAGTAGTTATGAGAAGAGAAGTCCAGGTCGTAATGTGATTTTTTGTTAACTTATTGCATAAGACCGCGCATGTTGACTGTCAATAATAGTGTTTTGTTTTTATAAACGTTGTTTTCTCTTTTACATTTAATCTTTTGCGTTGTTGCTTGTGATAATTAAAATAGAATTATTGATGTTTTATTTGATATTTTATTAAAATGTTTATCTTTATCAATTCTTTATTTTTTATTATTTTCTTTGAAAAGATTTTGGGGATTCTCTATTTTTAACAACTTGATCTGGAATTTTACATGAAAACCCTTGAAAACTTGGAAATATCAGGGATTTTTTTCCTCAGAAATTAGTATACACCCTGAAATTATTGTTGCATTTATACTAAAAAATATCGTATGACACAGTGCTTGATTATGCACTAGTGTCATAATATACTATTATAGAATATTTTCGTCCATAACGATTATCCGATGAAATATTGATTGTATACATTTATATACCCACTTGCCCACTGTATGCTTATCGAAAGTACAATAAACTGAATAATTTGTAATAACTTCAGATTGCACTATAAGTGGCCCCGTCAATTTTGAGGGATCCAGTTTTTCGCACTCAAGGTCAAATGTAGTGACGCTCACATGTCGTCACTTTACGTAAGCAACACGAAATTTACCAGTAGAACACGTACAATACTTAATATAATAGTGGAACAGCCAACACCGAGTTAGTGCACTTTTAGTGTGCTCTAAATGTCCGAATGGAAAACGCTATAAGAATTGCATAGCCATTTTTTTTAAGGGGCTATTATCAGTTGTTGGTGGGAAATTTGAAATTTCGTTATTTTTACTTGCAATAATTTTTGTGAAGAATGATTATAAACAAGAAATTATTACTGGAATATTAACATTTAATTATAAATTGGTGGACGAATAGTAAATGACAGAAATTACGTGTTTAATAAAAAAGACAGTTTTTTTATTTTTTAAAGTAAAGTATTTAGTTATAAACTTATTCGTCCACTAGATATGAACGGGAATAAGCATGGTGTACATTATAAAAAGAAATATATGCTAAATAAAAAAGAGTATTGCAAGAAACGTATCCGGTTGTAAAACAGATAACTGTAGACGTTCCAAATAGTTTGGCACCTTTCTAAAAGAGAGGCACGCCATCGCCGCAATTGCTGCAATTCGAATTTACTTTATATTCCTTTGTACGTGCTTATACCCCTTTCACGACATGTCTCTATGTCACGATCTTGCTATCTCATTTTGTATATTGCTGTCTTTCATCTCGCAGTATGATCGACAACTGGTACTATTAGCTCCGTCTGTTATCCAATTTATTTGTAATGACAGCCGATGTTAGTATAGGATGTGCTCGCTAGGAGTGAAAATAGAACCTTAATTACGATGAACTAAGTTTTCTTAAACATCAAAACATAATTAACTAAAAAAATTATAAAGCAACTGTCACGCTGCTAACATAGTTCTCTCAAATCAAATTAATAGAAACTGACTTTTTTTCTTGTTTGATTGAAACTGTATTCTGTATTTATTTTGTAGTTTTCGGGATTGTCATCAAACTGCTATATATTTGAGTCGGACGATTATTCATACGTCAAATCTAATTGTTTGATAGACCACAGAATAGATCAGAAACGACACTAGTCGTCGGCGCCTTTGATCTTTCAAGTATGATTTCAATGACCTTCATGCCATTTCGAGAAGGGTAACTTGTAAAATAAAAGGCGGCAAAATATGCGAGTTTAAATTCAACTTAAACATCGTCGATAATTTTATCATAAAATTATATTTACTTACGAATACATTATATACACATAATGGAAAAGGATTAATGTACTATTTAAAATTATAACATTTATTTAAATCAGTATTTACTGTATAAATACATATTTGAATGCTTGTGGTGTGAAAAAACTGCTTCACTGTCTTAGTTTAAAATATAAATAAAAGTACAAGGAGATATACTTATTAGATGTATTCTTTCATACTTATCGAAGTGAATGTATTCAGTTAAGGCAAATATGTTCAGTTTGATTGGATTCTTCTGAAACCATTCACCGTCAAATGCAAATCTCCATTTGATGGATTTGAGATTTCTGTCAACTGTCATAGGTTGCGCATCCTTATGTATTCCTTCAATAAACGTATTCACTACCTCTACTTTTTCCAAAATAAGGATTTCATTCACTTTGTGTGGACCAGCAATTTACCACTTCAATCACATAGGGGACTGTCTACATGCCATTTTTAACTAAAATTGATAAAAGCCGTTCTTCTAACCACACGTAAACACCAACAAACGTAAGCACCACGTGAAACCACGGGGAAATAACTTCAATAGACGTATCTCGTTCTCAATTACTATTGGTCCAGGCGATCACATGGTTAATTAGGACGTGGGGTATTTCACTAGATGGCACTATGTTTTGTCAATAACTGTATTAACAACTAAACATGCCGTATTGCGCATGCGCCATTAACAGCTGTTTTCTGTTTGTCATTTATGTTTGTTATTTTCCGGATATTGTGAATTTTAGTGTCGCGTTGTGAACAAAATTTTTCATTGAAGTTGAAGTTTATCGTTTAATTTTCAAGATTTATTTCTATTTTTTCGTTAGTTTTTTTTATATATATACTTGACAATACATTGTACATATTTATTTATAGGTAAGTAAAACATTCGGTGACCAAACATTCATGTAAATTTGTTTTGTGATCGTTTTACAGTTTAGATCTTTAGGTATCACATTATTACTCTAGAATATTGTATTTTACACATATATATTCCTATAATTATCAAAAATTACTGTAAAAACATTATCAATTTCCTAAAAAGAAAGCTAGTTTTAAGAGAAGGTGCAGATAAAATTGAAAATCTTGCTTTGGAATATTAAACAACGGCAATAAAAATGAGAAAATCTGTATTTAGAATTATTTATTATATTTATATTGTATGTGATTGTATGTATATCTTAAGAAAATTGTTTATAGTTTTGCAATTCATAAATTTATATATCGTTTTGTTATAGTTACGTATAAAATCGTTTTACTATATTTTATTTTCCATATGAATCATCTTTAGTTATGAAGCTATGTATGTATTTTGGTGTTTCTATTTTAGTGCTTTACTGAATATATATGTATTTACTACAAAAATATTTTTTATTAAATCCCAGATAAATATATTCATCTTTTTTGTGCTATTTTTCAGTCTATTACAAATATCTCATAAGTACTATATACAATAAAATGTGTATATAGTACTTATAAGATATTTTGTAATTAACTGAACATTTTTAATACGATTATAAAAAGAACTGTTAAATTTCCCGCACTTTTACATTTCAAAACGGGGTGTGCCAATAGATGGCGCCCTTTTCCACATTAGAAAAATTGCCCGTAGATGCCGGGCCCTGCGTGAAACCACTCACTGATTAGAAACCCTTTTCAAAATTGCCGCTGACCACGTGACTACATTCGTTTCCCCACCATCAGTGTCGCTTCCTATTCTGTGGATAGACATATGATGGACATAATATGTATATGTGTAAACATGGTGTAAACCAATCAAAATCATTAGAAAAGTCTTAGTTGGTCTTAGTAATGACACAGATGAAATTAATACAAATACGAAACTCTCGGTCGGCACCTTTGATCTCTTGGGACCAAATTTCGTGACCTTGAGCTCATTGTCACGGCAATTCTCCATTTTGAAAGTGGTGTTACGAACCCGCTAAATTTGAAGAGAAAATAATGTGTTTATATACTAGGTACTTCTAAATGCAGAAACTGTTGTTTGGTAATATACAATTAAAAGAGAATTACCTATTACTTTGTAAAATACAAATAAATTGTAAATTGAGAGAGAATTATTACTTTATTATTTACTGAATGAATCTAAATATTGAAAAAACATTAAAAATGTAAATTTCTGGTTTCATCGTCAATGGAATAAAACGTGCCACATTGTCAACCTGAAAAACTTCAGTATAAGTGAAATCGAAATATGTTGAACTTTAATTTTTTGGTAGAAAATATATAATTTTACAATAAACTTGGTATACTTTTTATAAAAATTGTTCAGTATCCACCACCTTGTTCGAAACATTTCTCACATCTTCTTCTAATGGAGGAAAAACCTTTTGTAGTATCGCATTGTCAATTGCATTAATTCTTTCAGCAATTCTGATTTGAAGGTCTGCAAGATCAGGTGTCTGTACTCGATAAATTGCGTTCTTTAAGAATGGCCATAAAAAGAAATCACATGGGGTAATGTCACAAGATCTTGGTGGAAATTCATGTTCAATGTTTAAACTTATCAACCGATTTTGAAAAAATTTCTGCAGCATATTAATTGTTTCACCTGCTGTGTGTGCTCTAGCTCCGTCTTGTTGAAAGTAACCCTGTATTATTTCTTCATCGTCAAGCTGTTCGATAAATGGCGTACTAATTTCTTGTCCATACCTTTCTCCTGTTAAGGTTCCGTTAAAAAAAATAGGGCCAATAATTCTCTTCTAAAATTATGTGGTTTCTCATTAGTCCACATCCTTATATTTTGTGAGTTAACATATCCATTCAGATAAAACCATGACTCATCAGAAAAAAAGGTTTTGTCAAGAAGGTCATTATCAAAATTACCTATTTAAAAACCACTGACTAAACGTTATTCTTCTGGGATAGTCGATTTCGTTGATTTCTTGATAACAGGTCATGCGATATGGAAATAAATGTAAGTCCTTTTTCAAAATTGTATGACATGTGCCAATTGATACACCCACTTGTTGTGATAATGCTCGTACGGAAGTTCTTGGTGCATTTCTTTCTGTTTAACACTTCCTAAAACTGCCACGTTATTATACACAATAATTAAAATGTCGTATTACTTGTAATTATACTACACTGCTACTATCTGACACTACACAAAAGTAAATGTTTTTAAAAGGATATTTCACCGAATTCTTAAAAATATAACAAGGATACTAACACAAAAACCAACGCACGTGTTTGATAAAGTTTGATAACAGCATTTACAAAATGGCAACCTGAGGTAGGCGCATAGATAGAGAGTTTCGTATCTGTATGAATTTAATCTGTGGTAATGAACTGCCGTTATGCCCATCTCATGTTCTGCCTTTTGTCATACTTGTCTAAATGACAATGCAACATTGACAGCTTTAACAATTTATTCATAGAAAGTTAGATATCTTGAAAACAGGTAAAAATCGAATTTAATTTGTAGCCTATTATATAGAATTCCATTTTTTCATTTAAACAGACTTATAAGCAAAAGATGTTCATCTTTCCGCCGCTTCCACCAAAAGATTATAAAATACAAGAAATTCCACGTTCGTTGGTATCATCTCAAGAATTTACGCCATATGGAAAAGTGCGAATAACTTTACCGGAAATAGGGCAGCATGCTGTTCCGATTCCGGTACAAGAAAGTGATCTTCCAACTCAGGTGCCATTCAAAGAAGTCAATCCAGCGGTTGTAAAAAGATGGGTTGATAGAGATACATATAATTGGTTGGTAAGACCTGGAAAAGATGATTATTTTATACATGAAATGTATAAAAAATATAACGTTACCGTTTGTAATAACTATGATATTCGATACTCGCATACTGGTAAGTAAGTATATACATATAGATATATATACAGTGTGGAATAAAATTGTTTATGGAATAAAATTGTTTGTGTCCTTATTTTAGAAAATTATAAAAAACGCCGGGACACGTCAACTTGTAAATTCAAGTGTGCGCTTTTTAGACATACATTTGAATGTACAGGGTGATTCAAACAAATCTAGCATAGTCATAAATAATTTTAAGTTTCACCCTGTATTATTAATAATATACCCTAGATGATGTAGTTCTTTGAAATAAGGTTGTTAAGGAGCGTTCAAAAATATAAAAATATACAGGGTGTTCCATTAAAAATAAACATCATGGACTATGCTAGATTTGTGCGAATCACCCTGTACATTCAAATGTATGTCTAAAAAGCGCACACTTGAATTTACAAGTTGACGTGTCCCGACGATTTTTATAATTTTCTAAAATAAGGACACAAACAATTTTATTCCATAAGTGGTTTCCACACTGTATATATTGCTTAGAATATCTAAGTTAAAATCTAACAATTTATTTGTGCAAATGCCAAAAATATGTCTATTGGAAAATATATATGTGATAGTCTACTTTTAAGTAAGTTTAATTATTGCGATTGCGTTTATGGATCTGGTATGGACGCCAACGATAAAATACGAATACAGGTTGTTCAGAATTCATATCAGATTTATATATATTGGCATCAAAAAATTTGATCACATTAGTCATTAATTATTTGACAAACGATGGCTTAACATGCAAAATAGAAGACTACTACACTATTACTATTTGATTTACAAAACTCTGCTTTACAAACCGTCTGCGTATCTATATAAAAAAATTCGCTTCAGGATGGATATCCATTCTCTTAACTTAAGGTCAGAGGTCTACTGTCTCCCCATACGTTCCACACTGAACAATTTAGAAGATCTTTTTCATACCTCGTCTAGTCCCGAAATAAAATTCCTCAGTAACATTTTTAATTTCAAAGAAAAGGTAACAAATTTATTGTTGTCCGGACAGTAGGATCGAGCAAAGTAAGTTAGTGCTGTGTATTTGTAGTTATATTTACTATTTATACATTTGTAATTGGTTTGGCCCGTTTATATTCTACATGTCCAGTTGCTTCAAATCGATCCACAAAGACTAAAGATTCTGGATGTCACTTTATATCAATTACGTTAACATACCTTCACGTTTTAAATATAAGTACAAATTTAAAACGCACGTTGATTTACAGTCAGCACAGCAGACCAATAGTAAAGAAAGTTCAAATTTAAAATTTTTATTTAATGTTTGGTCTCCAAACTTTAAAGAACACGCCTACATAGTAACATACAGAAATGAGAAATAATTTGAAATATCTCTAAAACCATTAATTTTAACTGCATACATGCTTTATTCAAACTAATAGATAATAAAATTTCGCTTTCAACTAACCCATAAATATATAGTGTTTCTATTTGAAAAAATGAAAATTTTTGCGTTTCAATTGTTTCAAAAAGACACTAATTTTTAGAACACTCTCTATAACGTATTTAAGTCTATATCTGTTTACTGTCATCATAGGAGATGCTTCTGACGATATGTTAAGTTTCATAATGTTACATTTTTCCGTTACCGAAATAATGGCATTTTTCTGAAGAGAGCAAAATGTCAACATTTTCAAACAAATGTCAATATCTTGTAAACTAATGAAAATAATTGAATATGATCCTATATAATGTTGCTTTAAAATTCTATAGGCATAAGCAATTCAAAAATGTGATCATATATAGGGTGTTCCATTTAAAAATATAAAGATACTGATGGTTACGGGCAAACTAAACACCCTGTATATCGTAGAATAATTTTGCGTTATAAATTTCGTAAAACTAAACAACTTTTGTATTTAAATATTTGATGTATTTTGCATAAAAATGGAGATATGTAAGAATATCGCACTATTGTTACACCCTGTATATGTATATTAATGTGTTTTTTCATCAATTGGATTGGGTGGAATAGCAGCCTTGTTTTTGCCTTTGTATTTTTATTATTTAAGTTTTTTGATAGCCTATAAGGGCAGCAGTTTAAATAAGAAATTGATTATGTCACTATTTTAGGAGGATTATTTTGTACAATCAAAATTACTTATCTTGCTTTATTAATTACACTTTAACCTAATTAAAATCATTTCAAAAGTGCTTATTTATTATTAAGTCAGCGTGTCCTACATCTCTCAGGGAAATGAACGGTGGAATTCATTTGTAATTTCGCTTATATAATAATATACCGCTTGATTTCAGACATAGGATAAATAACGGCGGGAAGGGGCAAGGGGTACGAAAATTCGCTAAGAAGTGGGGACACGTATGAGTCTATCACAGCGCTGTAGACTAGACGAGACTAAACTGTGATAGAGAGACTTATTCGCGTTCCCACTTCTTAGCGAATTTTCGTACCCCTTGCCCCTTCCCTCCGTTATTTATCCTAGGTATACAAGTGTCGATCATGATATAATATTAATCGATCATGACATAATATTATAATATTAACTTCAACCTCGGAGACATTAACACGTTACCGTGGTATACATTAACGAAATAAATAGTTTATCTTGACTGAAGATGTAGTGGTATATATTTAAAGTACCTACTCCCTTGTAACCAGTACAGTTCATGGCAATCCTGCCTAAAAGAACATCTAAGAAAAAAAAAAATAGATTGGCAAAATGGGTACAAACCAATCTAAAAAAAGAACAAGAAATTATTATTGCACAGATGGGAAGTAATGGGATTTTTCTTCTCCATTATGGTACTTGTAGCGGCTGCATATTGGATTTGGCGATGGAGGAACATAAAGAAAGAAATAAGAAGATAAGTCATCCAGAGCCACGAGCTAATAGCAATTGGACTGAATGCAAAAACAAGTGCCTAGTATTAATAAGTTTCGTGCAAATGGTCAGCTTGGAAGAATTTGAGAAATTACATGGGGACATTAAGGTATTTAAAACGAACGTTACTAAGGATAATTAAGAACGTAGGAAATCTTTAGATTTAACCAATAAAAAACTGGTAGAATTAGATTTAAAGCTAATTCGGAATTAAGTAATGTAGAATTAGTTAGGGAAATTCAAATACTTATATTGTAAGAGAATAGATATTCTTATTAGTGAAACAAAAAGCATTTTGACAGATAGACTGAAACTACACACCAACATGGAGTCCTTTGATTTAAAAACTGCGGGATCTTTATTACCGTCCATGGATGGAAATGAAGATACCACAAAAAAGACTAATAGATGCAATAAAATTTTACGAGAAACAATGATGATAAGAAACAATTAATTAATTATGTACTTATTAAAAACCCGTCTATCTTAAAATGCGAAAGTAAGGCCAAATAAAGAATATGCTTCTATTAACGATTTAATAAAAGGACAATTTTATAACAAAAAAAGCTGCTAACACTCTTTTTAATCAGTTGCATCATTCCAAGCAGTCACAACAGTCTATAAACGAATATGGTCAAGAATTCGAACAATTACTTAGTGATTTGACCTTAGCACAAGCCGGTACAGATACTAATTTGTTAAAAACCTTACGTCCCATAAACGAGAACATTGCCATTAATGTCTTTTGTAATGGAGTCAAAAATCGTGAACTTAGAACTATCCTTAAATCTAGAAACTGTTCCACTTTAAAACAAGCAATTACTGTTGCCGTAGATGAGAAAAGACTATGTTTTTCGTCATCTAATGTTTTTCATTGCAAAACTAATCGCGGACGAAGTAGTAATAGACATAGAAATCAAAAAAAATTTTAACCCTACTACACAAAAATTAAACAACTTTGTAGTACCTATTTAACTTCGACAAGAATGAACTGTCTTTAGATAGAGTAAATAAAGTATTAGATTTAATAAATGTAAACAACTTAAATAAAGAAGAAAGAAACGCTATTCATAAAATTTGTGCCAAATATGCAGATGTATTTTTGTTAGAAAACGACCCGGTAACTGTAATAAATATTATTAAAGAAACAATAACATTAAAAAAGATGCACCACCTGTATATGTAAAACCGTACAGGTTACCGCATAGTCAGAAAGCCGAAATATCTAGATGAACAAATTTTAAAAATGTTAGCTGACGGGATTATAGACAAAATTAAGTCAAGTTGGTCATTCCCTGTACTGCTAGTACCTAAGAAGGGTACCCCTGGCAACCCTCAAGTTCGGGCGGTTATTGATTACCGTTTAGTTAACAAAAACTTGGAAGATGATCGTTTTCCTTTACCAAATACTACAGAGATTTTAGACTCACTATCAAGTGCTTTTTATTTTACAGACTTAGATCTGTCAAAAGGGTATTACCAAATATAATACTAGTATTAATATAGTCACAGAAGAGTAGTTCCATAAGGGAAGTATAGAACGGCGCTACCGTATGCTTAGAGCCGTGAGAGTTTTAAAGGCGAAGAGCAAGAGACGCACGCGAACAACTAGCGGACCAAACGAATAATTGCATTCAGTAGTTGGTTAGTAAGCGGCTAGGTGCAGTCCATAGAACAGTCAGTATCGATTTATAGACAATATTTGTCTGGTCTCACGCATCTGCTAAATTCAGCTATAGGTTGCATCTATACTTCACTTAAAGAACTATTCTTTACACGTATGTAGCGGTTGATTTCAGAGATAGGATAAATAACGGCGTGAAGGGGCAAGGGGTAGATACGAAAATTAGCTAAGAAGTGGGGTCGCGTGCGCACGCGCACCGATGAACAAAGTGTAACATTAAAGAACGGTATGTATGGGGTTTGATATTCATATTTATATTCATTTTAATTTGTCAAATTATAGATCTAGAAAAAAGGAAGCCTTCTTTCTTGATGTATATAGTAACTATTTAAGTTCGCAAATACCCCCTGAAGATAGTGGGCATGCAATCCCAAGCTGTAGTAGATTGCAGGAACACAATAATTTTGGTATTACAGCAAGTAGTAGTAATCTATTACCACAAATAAACGTCGAAAGGGCCCATTCATTGGAACAACAAACACCTAAACTTGTTTGGGATACAGGAAAGACAAATCTGCTATTAGATATTCGACTGAATATGGAGAATTTGTTTAATAAACCTACTGCAAAGAGAAACAAATTATGGCAAAAGGTAGCTGTAGAGTTTAATACCGTTGGAGGCTATACCTGTAACTTTCAAGAATTGTACAATAAATACACAAACCTGTTACAGACCTATAGAACAAATAAAATTAAAAAATGTAAAAGTGGTGAGGAGGTGGTGAGATGGGAGTTTTTTGAAAAAATAGATAATATATTGGGAAATAAAGCAAACATTGTTCCTCCCTCAGATACTTTGGGGGGATCCTTCATTCAGTGTAGCGATAGTGAGAATTCTGATAATGTCGTAAAACCATCAAGTGAGGAGAAGTCTGATAATGTAGTAAAACCATCAAGTGAGAAGAAGCCCCTACATAACAGTGATAAAAAGGAAGTGTCATTGCAAAATTATTTATATTTAAAAATGAAAAGGGATGAAGAATACAAGCAGCATAAAGTAAAAAAGTGGGAAGAAAGGGAGGAACTAAAGCAACAAGAAGTAGACGTATTACGAGATTTAGTAAAGTAAGTAGAAAGAGAATTCACAATAACAGCGATTCTGAGTAAAAAAATTCCAAAAATGTGGCAGTTAGTCTTTATGAATCTCGTTTTATTTTTTTTACAAATTCCATATTTCCTTTTTATTAAGAAATCTTTTATTATATTTTATTTACGAATCTCATGTTTTATTTATTTATTGATAGTTTATCCTTATTTTGTATATTATTACCGTTGCAATATTCCAGATGTTAGTTTATCCTATCGACTGTATCGTCAGAAGTGATTATGTGAAAATAATTGATTAGTTAAATTGTTTTGAAATAAGAAAAAAACAGTAGAATTATGACAAATTTTTATTGTAACATAGTTATGTAACACATAATGAAAATTCAAGTGTGTATAAGTGTGGTCATAATTTCTAAACGTTTCTCATTAGCTTGAACATTATCATGTGGAACCTCAAGAGCAACGTCATTATCGTTAGGGTTATCAAAAGTCTCTGTATAATCCTCACTTACAATATTCTCATGAATACAAATGTTGTGTAAAATGCATGCTGCAACAACAATGAACTTGGCATGTTGCAGATTCGTAACATGTAAATATTTTAACCTACGGAATGTGCCCTTTAGCCTTCCGAATACTTGCTCAATTACCACTCTTTTACTGCTTAGTAACTTATTAAATTTTCTTTGTGCTGGACTTAGATGCCCATTATCACGAAATGGGACCATGATAAATGTTCTCAGAGGATATGCTGAATCTCATAAGAGATTCAGCAATTGTCTGGTATGTATTCACCTATATTACGATTTAATCTATCATATATAGGTGAGTTTGTTCACATCCTAGCATCATGTGAAGATCCAGGCCACCCACAAAATATATTTATAAACTCTAATTGTGAATTGCAAATACCTTGCAATAATATGGAATTGAATCTCTTTCTGTTATAATACGATTTATCTTATCTAGCTCCTGGTATTGCTATATGACAACCATCTACATACACAACCTAATACATTGGGAAACGAGCCTGGTCCACGCAAATCATCATATTTTTCTACTGTTATTGCTGCAGAATTATCTTTCGGCCATATTATATAATTATCCTGTAGTGTGTATAACGTTTTACACATTAATACACATTTTATGTGCTTCTCCTTTTGTCATTCCAAATCTGTCCGTAATCCCACGAAAGGATTCCTGGTTTGCCAATGTCCATAAAGTTAGGAGGAGTGCCTCTTTATGAAATATAGGTTTTCTTGTATATGGTTTTTGAGTTTTAATCGTTATTAACAAATTCTGTAACATATAACAGGTTTGTACATTTTATGTAATTTTTTGGAAAAAAATACCTCAAATGCAGTTCGCGTCAGTCGAAAATGGGACTGGAAATCTCGGTCACTGTACTTAGGAACTACACAATCTACATATGTCTCGATTCTTCGATCTTTTTTTGATGTGCTCCTTATTTACTAGAAATTCATCTAAAGATGAACTATCTGAGCTAAAAAAACACAATTCAGCCAATAATATAAATATTTAACTACACATTTTAAACCTGTATCCGATGATGAAACTTGTAGTATTTTCATTAAGATAAAAGATTCCATAATCGACGCTGTCGCAATCAAGACGAATACGTAAAGATACCTTTTTTCGTAAAACGAGAGAAACGTAAATGATGTGTAAATGTCATAAACTGTAAACATAACCTCTCAACATAAAAGTCAAAACTACCATAACACCAGAAATCGTTGCTTTAATCTTCGCAAATTATATACACCACAAATCCATCTAATTATGACGTCATTACATCAAGCGATGTGGTCTTGATGAATAAAGCAACTCTCCGTATTTGATAGAACTAACGCAAGACATCGCAAAAACAGCTGGCGATATTATAACAACTACGAGATAACGCTGATGTGTCAGCGTTTTTAAATAGGTTTGAATGCTAAGGGTTCAATAACATCAACATGATTACGTATGAAAATGTTGTAGAAGACTAATTTATAAAGGAACTTTTATTTTAAATGAAATAATAGTTAATACTCGTATTTACGATACAAGTGTTAAAAGTGCGATTTTATTTCACGAGTTAAAAGTTTGGGACACGAGCGTTAGCGAGTGTCGCAAATTACAACTTGAACCATAGAACATACATAATATAGAAGCGCAACTTTAGACAAGGATAGATATACATTGCCGGAGCACCATCTACCGTCTAGATCGTGGACTATTACAAGATATTTGACACATATTTGGTTCAGTGCTAAGCTAACCGCGGTATTTAAATCCTTAATACTTATTTTTGTTATATTAAACAAGTTACACGTTTCAGACATTTCTTACATGTTTTGTTAACTAGAATTTATAATTTATCAAAAGATGTAAAGAAAGGTCTGAAACTTGTAGCTCATACAAATACTAAACCAAAAATATATCAACTGATAATATATAAAACGAAGCAGAAGATAAATTATGTACACAGTATAGGATCCCATGTAGCATATAATATTTATTCAATATATTATGCATCTTGATTAAATCTTGTATCTTTGCTAAATATTTCCAACATATAGCACGTTATATATAAATATATATTTAGAAATATGTATATATGAATATATATGTTTTAAATATATTATTTCCTATTTATTTACAATATTGTGAAACATTTATAACATAAATATTATAAAATTATATATTTACGTATATATTTTTGCATCGATAATTCAAATATATCATATATATTAAATTGCAGATTCACATTTTATATTTTAAAATATTTATTACATAAATATTAAACTACAATATATTTTTTTGTAGTACAAATTCATATCGTTAATTTTGTATTTAGTTTTGTAATGTGCGTAGGGAATATTGTGAACACTTTTTGTCAACTAAATAATTACTTCTTGTAATTTTGATTTAATTACTTATTTCTTCTGATTCTTCCATGAAAAAAAAGTGTCTACCGATCTTTGTTGCATAAAATGTGAATTTATTTAATTTATTAACGCATCGCGCTAACGCGTATTGCACGCTTTTTTTCTGATTTCACAATTACTTGCAATGTAAAATATCTCTGATTTCCGCTTACATTTTCTCGGTCAAAAAATAATACAAATGTGTGTTTGGTCATTTGCAGCACAACTAGTTTTTCGGTAAGAACCGAAGACGAGATCTACCGCACTCTAATATAAATAACTACATTCTGTATTTCCTACACCGGTAATAGGTAATAGTCAATGATCGCATGCGCGGCATGTGCATGCGATATGGATGGAACTGCTTATAACACTTTTAACGCGTTTTGGCGTAATGGACCTGAAATGGTGTGATCTGAATCAAAAGCAGAGATAATTAATTAATTAGGTTATTTCAAACATAATCTCCTAAACATCATAAATAAGCATCTGAATTTTACTTCATAAATCGCATATAAAACAAAATGTATGTTTCACTTGGATCCCTCACAAATGTTTTAATATGTTACTTACCTAACTCTGTAACAACAATAGGTGGTGATTGGTATTTATGTATATCATTACCTAAGATGTAAACTCAAAAGCGGATGCTCGAAATCCGGACACCCGAAACCGGGTATTACCGGAAATCGAGTACCCGAACCCGGATATTTGATTGTGCAACCGGGTACCCGAGTAGTGCGCTAGATGGGTACCCGGTTTCTGAAAACGTCGGGTTTCGACAGCGCTAGTTATTTACATAATAAGATACCTGCTGGATGTTTTGTCCAGGCATCCTTCAACGCGACACTTCCTAATATATCCAAGATTCATTCCGCAAATTATTTACAATAATCAGAATATTTAATAAACTTACTTCGACACACTTTTCGAAACAATAAACAATATATAAATAATAATAAATCAATATAAACAATATGACGAATAGCACGAATACTGTCAAATACTGTTTCATGATTGATCACTACATCTACGAGCGTAATAAGCAATTAGTTTTCAAAAATCCGCCGATCTAGACGCTAGATGGTGCTAAACAACAACTTTAAGTTGCATAGCCCTGACTTGAACTACGAAAGCCTAATGATACGAGAGGGTGGTGGGAGTTAAAATTAAATGTATCCATTTTACTATTGTCAACTTTTTGTATGACAGAAATGTCAGTGGTTATGTCAAATATTTTACCGAACCATCAAACTTATCATTATTTACATCAATAAAGTAATTGTCTTTAGCGTTATAAACATTTTCGCACTAGTGTTAATAGTAGTTTATACAACGAGTCAATAATGACAGTTATTATTCCCGAGAGCTGAATTTACGAACCGAGTCGCGTAAGCGACGAGCGAGTAACTCGGCTCGAGGGAATAATAGTCGTTATTGCGAGTTAGTATACATTACTTTACTACGACTAACTGAAGATTACTAAAAAAAATCAAATCAATTAATCGAAAATATCAATTAATAGATTACTATATCGATATGGCGTTTGAAGGTTTGACATCCATAAAATTATCGTAAGCCTTAATATAAAAATGTTTGGATTTTTCGGGCAATACACCAAGCGTAATTGCATCGGCGTTAAGTTTAATTTCTGAGGGTGTACATAATTTAGATTCGTCGGCGTCACTATCCATGATAAAAGTAACACTAACACGCCAAATTTAAAAAACGCTGATAAGATATTGTCGTTTGACTATTAATTAAATACGAAATACTCGGACTTGTTTATCGTTACTATGATAACGTTGGTATCATTATGTTCTTATTGGCGGAATGCAGGGAATAATGATAACGTTATGGCTCATTATTCCCTGGTCGCATTTCATTATTCCCTCCGGGTATTATGAGTACTATTATTAACCAATAGTGATTAATATAATACCTACTTTATTGTTTAGTCGTAGATGAAAGTATTTTATAACACGCTTATGTTAGTTTACGTTATAAAACTCAATTTTTAACCCGGTTAGCTTGCGTTAAAAGTGTCACTTTTACAGTCAGTTGTATAAAAAGATAGTTTCTTATTATAAATGAAAATCATATCATACAGTTCATGCGTTGTCTAAGACATATTCGAAACATTCACATACAACATTAACAAGAGACTGAATCAGATTGTGCGCTGCACACAGGTTAAATTGTGATCGCCTATCGCTACATCTAGTCTGCGCTACGATATGCTATAGTCGCATACAACATGGATTACTTAAAACACAGTGGCGCGACGTATATTTTATAAATATCTTTGTCATTTTTTATCTCGCGCCTGGGAGGGAATTTGCGCAAAATATTTTGGATTTAAGTTTAATAAAATAACATTTTTTGCAGTTCAGGAGAAAATTTCTTAACATTTTTCCATTTTTCATTTTTTTTCATTTTATATCGGACACCCTGTATTTCTTCTTTAAAATCTCACGAAACGTAAATATAGTCTGTTTAAATTACGTCGTGAATTGTGAATCTTGGTGTTGTATGTTTGTATAGAGAGGCCACTTTTCAGTGTTCAAAACTATAATGACTGCTCATGAATTTTTATATTCCAATAAAAAGAATTTGTGATTGAAGGGACATTGATGTTAAAATGTACACGAACTATTCAAGCTTTCACTTTGCATGACGTACCCTATATATGAATCTGAACGCGTGAAAAAAAATTGCGGAGGTTTGAGGTTTTCTATAGACGAGTCTATCAGTGAGTTTCGACTTTTACTATCGTCGCATTTTTTACTGAGCGGCTCCGACAGGTGGAACATTCCGTCGCCTTAGAAATCGAAGGGGTGGGAGAAACCGGTCGTCCTTAGTGTAGTGTGAAGGTCCAGCATCTAGTTGTATTCACTGCATAATGGCGGATCGATCGCGCTGAAATGTTCAGGTTATAAGGGAGTACTTTAAATAAATACCACTGCATCTTCACATAAGATAAACTATTTATTTCGTCAATGTGTACCACGGTAACGTGCTAATGTTTTCGAGGTTGAAGTTAGAACTTAATTAATTAATATCATGATCAACACTATATACAGAATATTTACAGCGACTAAGGCTAGCTAGAAAAGAGATAGATCAAGAGTGGAGCGGTTGTAAAACATATGCGGAATTAACGTATTGGCAAGGGTGCAATTTCGCATATGCTTTACAACCGCCCCACTCTAGATCTATCTCTTTTCTAGCTAGCGTTAGTCGCTCTAAATGTTCTGTATACAGATCGTTGCATCGCAAGTGCCGTCAAACGCTCGCTCCGATTGACGTGTTACTTCGTTGAGCAGGTCTTAGCGTTGTAGTATGTATGTACGTGCATAGCTGCGCCGGTGGTATGAATTATACGTAATGTAGGTAGACTCATATGATAAAATTTTCTTTAACGTGCACAATGTGCCCGCTGTTTTTATCGTCATAAAAACTAAATATGTAGTTATAACAAGAATAGCAAACTTGTGCACAGAATATGTATTGTAAGAAGATGTTTATGACGAATGAAAAATGTAAAATATTAAAGCAATAGGGAGAATAGTAATACTATGTATTATCACAACAATTCACAGTAAAATAATGAAATTTAAATTCTGTAATTATTAGCTAAATAAAAAATGAATATTCTCATATTTGCAGGAATAAACGTTAAACAAATATGCATATGTTACGCACGGTCTCGTCCCTTGAACAAGGCGAGGTATGAGAAAGAGCTTAAAATTATAAAAGATGCGGCCAAGTGTAATGGTTTCCAGCCTCAGCATATCTATAAGTTAATTAGGAAGTTTAATTATAAGAAAACTGTGAAAGAATCTACGACTTTTCGAGAGGATGTTAAAGCTTCACCCGTTGTGACCCTCCCTTACGCTCCCTTTATCACTAAAGGTTTGAGTAAAATCTTCAAAGAGCTAGATCTCAGAATAGTTTACAGTTCTGGGACTAGTTTACGAAGTCTCATCGGTAACCCTAAAGATAAAATACAACCTCTAGAAAAGTCAGGTATTTACGAAATCAATTGTAAAGATAGTAATCAAAAATATATTGGGCAAACCAGGGAGCAGTCTCAACTAGATTCAAAGAGCATATGGCTCATCTTAGATTTAATAGAATTGAGAAATCGAGCGTTGCCCAACACATTTTTGAAACAGATCACAACATCGATCATACGAATGTTAAATTAATTAGACAAATAAACAATTGTAAGTTTCTAAATGTTTTCGAAAGTTTAGAAATATATAAAAATAAGTCATGTGTAATGAACTGTGACAATGGTCCTATACCGTATTCGTCATTGTTTTCGTTAATCGGAAATTAATGATGCGTATCGGATTGACCGTGCATAACATTTAGGTTACCCGTTTTTGTAGATTTTATTTTAATTTAGTTTTATTATCGCCTTGATAATGACAGCATTGCTGTTGAAACGCGTCGGTGTTTTAGTTAAAACTTGTTTGGTGTTCAGTGGGTTAAAGTGTTTAGTGTTCTACTTCTGCACCAAGAGATCCAGTGAAGAACTTTGCATATGTTACAACAGAAGGAATCTATTATTAGTCATAAATTATTATTTTATAAGTTAACATAAAAGCGATCACTTTTCTACTGAATTAAATGCAGGAAACGTCTTCTGGTCGCCTAAAAGCAATATGCTAAACGATCGTAGAAGCTTCGTTGCGCATTCTGTAAAATTGCTGGAGGAATGTCATCAAAAGTGTTAATAATTTTTTGTTGCAATTCTGCCAAATTGTTTGGTCTATCGTTTTCAAATGTATAGATCTTAGTTTTCGTGTATCCCCATAAGAAAAAATCATTAGGGGAGAGATCTGGTGATCTAGGTGGCCAGCGAATAGGTACCCAGGTACTTAGAACACGGTTTGGAAATATATTATGAAGATATTCCCGTACAACTCTACTATTATGAGCGGGACACCCATCCTGTTGAAACCATATGTTATCCAAGTTGAGCGCCAATTCGTGGAGGCGTGGGATAATTCGATTCTGGAGCAAGTTAAGATACTTCTCGCCTGTTAAATTGCCATCTATAAAAAATGGTCCAATTTTATGCTCTCCAAGTAATCCCGCCCAAACGTTTAATTTTTGGGGATACTGAGTTCTAGCAGTGTATGTTAGGTGCGGGTTTTCTCTTGCCCAGTGTCGAGGTACAGCGGGATTATATCTTCCGTGCAACGGGAAAGTACTTTCATCCGTAATAAATAATATATTTGCAATAAAATTTGCGTTTTGATTGCAAATATGTATCATATTTTCGCAAAATTCCATTCTCTGTTCTTCATCTTCGGGAAATATTTCATTTGTTTTCTGTAATCTGTAGGCATGGTATTTATTTTTCTTTAAAACACGGCATACTGTGCTTTTAGAAATATCCAGCTGCTCACTAATACCCAATGAAGATATTTTCGGGTTCTGTTCGACACTGGCACAAATTAAAAGATTTCTTTTGTCTTGGCGAACAAATGGCTGCCTATTACGTGTGTGCTTGTTCGGCATAATACAGCCCAATCTTTCAAAATTATTTATTATTCGCTGAATTGTTTTTAGAGCGGGTCGTGATTGATAATTCTCATAAAAGCGCTCTATTATTTGCCTTAAGGATATTTCCTGATGATACCACTTAATAATTTGTTTTCTTTGAACTAAATTATAAACATCCACTATTTTTATAACATATAAATACCAAACTAACAAACTAAATAAATACTTATGTATGTATCTTACACTAAACTCTGCAGAAAACCTAATAGAAACGACGACAAAACACTAACTAAATATATATGTTTAGCAAAAATGCTTGAAGAATGAGACAATTAACAGATTAGGATATAATAAGAAAATGCAAATGAAAAGACTATTGTTTCAACAAGAATAATAAAAAAATGAAAATGTAATAAAATATCACAAAGCGCTAGAACATATGAGACAACTATCTTCTACAATGCCTAACTGGAGACTGCAAATATCCAAATATTCATACGTATTCTCTGCAACATGTATCGGCGCCGGCGCGGCATATGGACTTAACTAAGACATACCGTTCAACTATCGATATAATATTTTGACGGCACTTGCGATGCAACGATCTGTATGTATATCATTATGTAGGCGAAATCATGAATGCATTCCGCCGTTCATTTACCTGAGAGATGTAAGACACGCTGACTTGGTGCTATGCACAATAAGCACTTGTGAAATGATTTTAATTAGGTTAGAGTGTAATTAATAAACCAAGCTAAGTAATTTTAATTGTATTAAATAACTTTCCTAAAATAGTAACATAATCAATTTCTTATTTAAACTGCTGCCCTTACACCTTTCCGGCAAAAGAAAAAAATTTTTTTATATATAAATATGTTTAATAAATAAACTATAATAACATTAATAATATTATAGTCTTAAATAATAATCCTCAACTAATGATACAATTGAAGTAGAATATTTCAGATAATACAATGATACTAATAAATGACTAAAAAATATAATAATAATGTAAATAAAATAATAATATACCTAATAATGGAATAATAATAGAGATCTTCCTTAAATATTTATAAAGACATAGTAATAAATATGTACATAAGTTAATTTTGCTTACCGTAATACCTTTTGTCTCTATTTTTATGTATTAGTACAATTTTATCGTTAATTTTTAATTCAATAGTTGGCGCCTTATCTGCTATCACTTTATAGGGTCCTTCAAATAAAGGTTCAAGTTTATTGCTACCAGTTTCTTTCCTTAATAAAACTTTATCGTTAAACTTATAATTAATATTGCAGTTACTTCTGTTTGTTATCTCTTTTCTTTTAATTTTTGATTCAACTAGATTATCTTTTGCATCTTTCCATGCAGTTCTCAATTTAAATTTTAATTCATTGATATAGCGTTCAAAATTATATAGGGTGCCTACCTAGTACGCGGAAGTCCAATAGCTTGGTTCATAAGAGAGATAATTGACATTTTTTTATTTCATGTGTCTATTTCTTCAAGCTCTAAAAACCTAAAATAATGCCGATTATACAGGATGTTCCATTTCCTCTGTACAGAAAGCAACTTTATTTTGAATATATATGAAAAATAAAAGGGACTTCATGTATGGTATTCATATGAAAAAACTGACTGTCTGAGATATTTGAGTTACTATGTTTTTCTAATAATTTTTTGTCATAATATCGCAAATTATCCATTACAAAAAAACCAAAACCTAAAAAAATTTGAAAAGACAATCAAAGAAATTGTTCGAAATGTTCACTGTTCAAAAAATAATCCAAGTTTTATTATCATTAGGTTCTTATGTGTAATGTGTATGTGTGAAAACTTGTTATAAACTTGTTGGATTATTTTTTGAACAGTGAACATTTCGAACAATTTCTTGTTGTTATCTTTCGAGTGCTTAGATAAAGCAGTTTCAGCGGTGACGTTATGTGTAACAGTGTATTGATGATTATAAATTCGTTTCTTTAAATATTGTTTGGTTTGTCCGATATATCATTTGTTACAATCTTTGCAATCTAATTTATAAACGACATTACTTTGATTATCACGTTTAATGGGTGATTTGAAATTTGTTAATAAATGTCTATTGTTGGTAGGTATGAAAGTTATGTGAATGTCTGATTTTTTTAATTCGTGTTTTATTGTGTCGCTTAAATTGTTTATATATGGTATAGTGTGGTATATGTTATTATTTGATTTTGTACCTGTGTTATATATTTTATTTATTCTTTTTGTGATTAATTTATTATAAAACTCTTTAGGATAACTATTTTTTTCTAGTATTGTTTTAACTTTGCTTAAATTTTCTTTTCTAAATTCAGGGTGAGCTAATTTAATAGCCTGATCTACTAAACTGTTAATTACAGTGTTGATTGTCCTGCAATAACCCGGGATTTTCATCTGCATAATTGTGATAATTGCGTTAGTCGGCACTTTGTGTGTCGTCCAACGTCAACCAAGCCCGTGAATAAAACATTGGTAACAAAATTATATTTCTTGATTGTTTTTCCCGTGGGTATTCAGAAAACCGCAATAATAAAACTTGTTATAAACTTGTTGGATTATTTTTTGAACAGTGAACATTTCGAACAATTTCTTTAATTGTCTTTTTTAATTTTTGAAGTTTTTTTTTAATTGAGTATATTTGAAGTGATGCATAAATTTATTCACTTTTTTTTACTGAAATAAATAAATACATTTTTGCCCTAAAGTGTTGAACTTAGGTATAGGGAATGCTATACGGAAGTTGTAGAATATTTAATTCTGCGTTTTACTGATCAATAATATACAGGGTGTTCGTCAAATTCGATAATTCTTATATAAAAAAAAATTAAGTTATCTAGACACGAAGTTAGGGAACAGAAGGGAGGGTATGAAGGGAGGTATAATAGGATGACCAACTGGACCATTGAATTTAAAGAAATGGGGGGACTTATGGGCATACATGAGAGAGTGAGTACACCGAACGCCGCAAACGATTAAAGAAAATATGCGAGAAAGAATTGCATACGCTTTTACATCAATAACTCCTGAAATGTCGAAGAGAGTTGAAATCAATTTTCAAAGAAGAATTAATATTTCCATAAGAGAAAAAGGCACAATTTTTAAATGTTTATTATAATTTCTTTTTGTTTTTAATGATTGATCAACATTATGTATGCATACTCTTTTGTTTTTGAAATATTTTCAAGGTTTCCTCGAAATTGGAGACAACAATTTTGTAGCTTGCGTAAAAACTATGAAATATCTTGAGAAGTTTAAAAGAAAACAAAATATATAGGGTGCCATTTAACCCTTTACCGGGCAACTTATTTTACCGCAAATATTTCGCACATTTTTTGTTTTGTGGGCTGTTTATAGAGCCAGTGACATACTAAACTGCTTTATTTTGAAAAATAGTTTGCAGATTTTTAATTTTGTGGTGGCTTCCAAAGTAGCCACCATCTATCTACGACAGCTAACATTTCATTAAATTTGGTGGTTATTTTGGGAGCCACTTATGAAAATTAGATATTTCTCAAAACACTTTATTACATTATTATTACATTTATAATTACAAAACAAACTAAAGTATAAACATTATAAAATTTAAAAATATTCCTCCTTCGTTCTTGGCCTTCTATGTGAAATTCTTGAAAGCAATTCAGACACAAGGCAACATAAGCTTTGCATATAAGTCTTGATCTTTTCACATTACTTTTTGTACTGCAATAAGCGCATCTTCGATATTTTTCTCCGCTTATAGGAATGTGAGCTCCCATATTTCTAGTTCTTTGAAAATTATTTACACTAACAGTTCGTCCATCAATTTTCTTTAGCTTATTTTTATTTACAACTGTTGATGGAGCTCTTCTCTTCCTACCAAAGTAACTTCAAATTAGATGATTTGCCAGATTCAGTCTAAATTGCAAATGTGACATAGGTTTCTGTCCTTTGGCCACAGTTGATACTTTATATAAAATAAATGAATTAGCGTCAATCGTATAAAAGAAGAGCTTTAGTCATCATCGCCGCGTTTTCCACAAGATGGAATAATTTTGAAGTAGCTGGTCAACATGATCAACTCCACCCATGTATTTGTTGTAGTCTGCAATAGCATTTCACTTTTTCTCTTTTTCCAGTTCTGTCAGTTCTCAGAACATCGCTAAACACGTGTGGATTATGCTGTGAACTTACAACAATAACTGTTTTCTTTCCTCTATGTTATGTTTTTGTGTTAGGAAAGAAAATGAAACGCAACCTACTGAAGCTGTACTTAAACTGAACTGTATTTATATATTCCCTGTACATGCGCAATGCTATATAAACATAAGCATGTGTATGTAGCACTCCTACACTAAAAAGTAAAACATGGGTCTACAGAAAAATAAATAATTAAATTAAAACTATAAACTATTCTTTACATATGTAAGGAAGGGGTATATCTTATAGGTGGTTTAATTTTATGTTTTTGCGGTGTCTGGCAGGAAGCTGTGTTGAGTCCACAACCCTCAACTCTGCTCCCTCCGATTGCTCTTGAAGAAGCTCCCATAGGGACGCTACAGTATTTTCCAGCCATTGCTCCGTGCCGTGGTTTACACAAGTCATCCAAGGACCCCTGCACTAAGCGCGGTTCTATAGAATTGCAGAGGCGCCGTGCTGCTTGCCAGGGCATCGAATAGTCCGTCTGCCAATGCGTTCTGTACCTGGTCTGGTTGTGCCTGGGTCAATACAATGTCGGGATGGCGTCTGTAAATCATCACCCGTCTAATTCCCGAGACGGTATCGCTGTAAGATCCCGTCAATCTGGGTTCTCCCTTGGATCTTTTCGCTCCGGTGGTCGTGGGAGGTGACTTCGATTCGGACCTTGGTCTTTTCTCACCTGAAGTCTTTGGTCGATCCGCCTTGTCCAGGCGTTCCGTCGTCTTCTTGGCTATGCTCGGATTCTCCGCAGTACAGGTTCCTGCGGCCATCTTCTGTGGTTCTCCGCCGGTGGTGTCCTCAGATTCCGTCACCGAAGTGACCTCTCTGAGGGTGGTGTCACAAGAGTCCGATTCGTCTGAGCCCGAACCTTCCTCCTTTTCCTGAAATTTAAATTCTTTATTTACTGTGTCCATGTTATTTCCACGAGTAGTGGAGAAATATGCGTCGATCAGGACAGAGCTCCAGTATCCTGACAAGCCTAATTAAACCCAGACGGCGGCCGGTACCTGGGGTTCGCCTATTAGAGACCAAGATTTACCCACTTGGCCATGTCCCGAGAGACAAAAGGTCTTCGGCATAAACTGTTCCACCTTGACTTTGGGGGTTTTGTTGAGGTTGTCTTCTCTCGACCCGGGCGATAAAGCCAAGATCCCCCACACTCATAACAAGTATATGCATAACAGTCACTGCAGGCAGTTACTGGCACAGTCGATCCCTGTGCAAGCTCTAAGCCACGACACGACAGCCGAGCAGGGAGACCGTTTATCGACAGGCAGGTCTAGATCCAGTGTGGTTAGTCTAGAACAGAAGCACCTCGTGAAGGATGTGGCTCTTCACCACGCACACTGGTCTTGACTGGTATGTTCCCAGTCCTGATCATGACAGAGTCCGAGGAATAGGCTGAATGCCCCCGCAAGTCTATCATGACGTTTACATAAATAACAATTATTATTTTGAAATTTGCATTCACTTGTAACATGATTTACCTTGCCACAAATCTGACATTTTCCTTCTCTCTCGGATCTTGCGCTTTTCGGTTTTCTTCCTTGCAGCAAATGAGGTTCGTCCTTGATATAATTCGATGATTCGGGTACGGAAATATCGTATCTGAGCTGCCATCTTGTTACTTGCAATGTTTACTGCATCTGTTAATGTGATCGTAATCTTTTCTTCAAAAAGTCAATCCAAAATAGGTTCAGACGATCCCTCTAATTCGTTTCTAAACAACGAACATAAATTATATACAATAGTATTAACGCTTGTCCTGAGGAAGTTTGTATTCACGAACGAAAATTCGACATTGTCAATAAAGAACTTTGTCAATAATTGAGCTTTTTCATCTTGCCTAAGATTATTTGGAGTATCAAGCGTTAATACTATTGTAGTTACCAGTACTCCGTTACTGTCTTCCAAATAAATTATATATTAATTTATATGATTCTTCACTTAGGACATTGAGAAGTATAGTACGTTTTCGCTTTTTTTTTAATCAAACTCTTGCAGATGTGCGATTTTCAGACGCAGATACCATTTTCTTCGTTGCCAGTGTGGTGTACAGGGAGTTTTAAATAATACACGTTTACGATTTACATACTTGTGAATCAATTCGTTTTAAGAACTTGAAGATTGCTTCGTCCGGTTTACTTAGTGTACAAAAACTACACCAAATATATGCATAATGTTTTTTTGCCACTCCTAACATATATACAGGTATCAAAATATACAGATATTAAAATATTTACAGGTATATTACAGTTTAATTTGGTGTATAGATCATTAAAATCAGAAATAAAGGCATTATAGTGTTTGGAAATTTTTGTGGAATACCCGATATATTACTGGATTTTGAATATTTGTTTTTGTAATTTTTATATAATTCGGCAGTCTAATTTAGCAAATACCTCTTTTCAAAAATAGACTTGCTTATACGAACAATATCTCCTACCTTAAAACGTAGTCGACCTTCTGTTTTAATAATTTTGTTTGTATCCTGCACGAGTAAGCCCTAGTGTCCGCTAGTTCTATTAAATTTCGCTTGTTATTATTCGGTACAGCAAGAATTGTGATGTGTATTTCTAATTTTATGGTCATTTGGTGTTGATTTTAACAAAATTTATCTTTAAACTTAGTTTTTGACGATTATATTGTGGGTACACATTTACACGGTTTTGTTAACTTTCTTTTGTAGGTTTGTAGGTGAACTTGACAAAGCATTACATGAAAAGTATAAACTCCAGCCATGGCATTTAGTGCACGCATTTGATGCTCTTGGGTATTGAGGTGATAGAGGTGGATGTTTTTCGTTCGTTTTCTACTCACAGAGAAAAGTTGTTTTGAAGTGTCAATTTCAAATGGACGAAATATGTGTTGGTAATAAAAGGGATGTTTTGTGCCCGATGAAAAAGGCGAACCAATTATAAGTAACAACTATACTTTCGCAAAATGTTACAAGTATAAGAGTTCAAAAACATTAGTCAACTATGGGCATAGACTCATTATCTACCAACTTATTTAATATTAATACTGATAACTGTCTGTGTTAGTTAAATATCAAATTGTAATCATAATTTCTTTCCCTTTCAAAGTTAACGGATAACTCACTGTTCTACATGCTACAGTGAAGAACAATTTTCTTGGCCACTCTTCAAACGTTTTAGGACATATAAGAAAATTCATCTGGAATTGTCGATCCTTACTTTTTTAAGTAAATCATACTGATGCTCCTTGTCGCTGTCACAAAAAAGTGCCTGCTCCCTAAATTGTAGTAATCTTATTAGCAGCCGCCTATTCATTATTGTCATATCAATTGAAATAATTTGAAAATCAAAATTATTCTATGAAACAGGGTGCCGAACTTATATATATTTACTATAATATATACTTATAAAGTTTAACAATTTTATCAGTTCTGACACTGACAGTAGACTTTAAAATGTGAAATTACTAGTTGCAGTAATTTCACATTATATATATACATATGTATATATAATAATAATAATAATATACATGTATATGGAAAAGCGGTAGTTCAAATATTAGAAATGCGGTCTGTGGAACGGGATGTTAAATTTCGAAATAAAGATCACATTTAATCAATCCACAATATTTCGCAAATGTTTATTTGCTTCTTCAGGTGGTTAATTATTGCGATAGTAAAACTAAGCCATTAACAGGAAAATTGTAACACACATGTTCAATCATTGGTTGGTAATATTCTGATAAAACCCCATCTGTAAGAATGTGAGGGTAGTTTTTCGACCGAAAACTAGTTAGGGAAAAGCGGTAGTTCAAATATTGGGGAATGGGGGAATGAATTTGAACTACCGCTTTTCCCTAACTAGTTTTCGGTCGAAAAACTACCCTCACATTCTTACAGATGGGGTTTTATCAGAATATTACCAACCAATGATTGAACATGTGTGTTACAATTTTCCTGTTAATGGCTTAGTTTTACTATCGCAATAATTAACCACCTGAAGAAGCAAATAAACATTTGCGAAATATTGTGGATTGATTAAATGTGATCTTTATTTCGAAATTTAACATCCCGTTCCACAGACCGCATTCCCCAATATTTGAACTACCGCTTTTCCCTAACTAGTTTTCGGTCGAAAAACTACCCTCATATATATATATGTATATCTACCTTTGCACTACTATTGTTCTATACTCTTACTCTAGGTGAGTTCGAATATTCGTTCGGAGCAG
The DNA here is from genome assembly GCA_023690525.1 of Holotrichia oblita. Lineage (NCBI taxonomy): Eukaryota > Metazoa > Arthropoda > Insecta > Coleoptera > Scarabaeidae > Holotrichia > Holotrichia oblita. The sequence goes on along the minus strand of CM043015.1, from coordinate 137,686,245 downwards.
CTTTTTTTACTTGGAGCATACTTATATCCGTTCAAGTTAACTATAGAGTTATTCTGTTTTCGTGCGGCTATAACGGAGTATTACATAAAAATGGAATTTGTTTGTAACGAAAATTCATTTGACATTGTCGATCCTTGCTCATCGCTGTTACAAAAAATGCCTCCTTACTAACCTGTATTAGTGGTATTAGTAGGTGCTTGTTCATTATTACCATATCAACCGAAATGTGTTGAAAACCAAAATTAATCAGGAAACAGAGTGTCGGAGCGTTTGCAAATTGTCAATGGAGTGGATAGGTGGTATGCACTTAATATACTCACTGACATTAGAAGTGTTACACCCAGAAGGAGTAATTTATTCAATTTGATTTATTGGCATCAAAATGACTATATTTAAAGCATGCTATGTTAAGCATGTCAACATTTTATCATTGATACTTTCTTGCGAAAAAAAAAAACCTCTTACTTTTTTGCGGAGATTCATGTTCATGAGAGCTGACTAATACAGAAAAGTTCAGTTATTGCGTGTCCGTCTACAAGTGTTAAGCGTAACAAAATGCCTAGAGTTCGAAGACGGTCAAACTTATCACCGTGTTAGGGACTTTGACAGGTGTAGAATTGTTGAGTATCGATATGTTGCTTTGTCCTATCGCGAAATTGGCCGTCGTGTTAATTGTACTGCAATGACGGTAATGCGTGTGTGTCGTGTGTGGACAGAAGAAGGTAGAGGAGCACGAAGAATGGTTTGGAGAGGAAGGTAGACCTATTACTATGCGTACTCTACTACACCTACTCTATATCGCCGCATTCGAGCCTTTAGACTTTTCCATACCGTCCACGATTAGTGCTTTCTTTCACTGCGGACCACTGTTGTCAACGCTTGAACTGGTGCAGAAAACTGCAGCATTGGAGAGCAGAATGGCATAATATCGTCTTCAGCGATGAACCGCGATTCTATCTAGGTATGCACGATGGCCGTAGAAGGGTATGACACCGGCGTGGAGAGTGGCGCGATATTGGGTTCGCTGTTGAGAGGCATGTACACAGGACTGTTGGAGTCATAAAATACAGGGTGTTCCATTAAGAAAAACATAACTTTGATACATTGCTAAGTTTTGAAACACCCTGTATATTGGTTATTATTTTTAAATTGTAGATCTAATCCACCTACATATCCAGTATGTAACTTTTTCAAAATTGTTACCATTTGACTGCCAGAGACCACGGCGTTGCCAATGTTACTCTGTATATACATGTATAAGTTAACATGGATGTATTTGAACTCATATTTGTGAAAGACAAAGTCTAATACAAATAAAACATTATCTATCTATCTATCTATATACAACTTATTTTTGTTCTTAACTTTCATTTTTGTTTTATTTTATTTTGTATTGTATATATGTACTTTACTATGACGCGGTCTAAACCCAGAAATCCTCATAACATAATATACAATATACAAATAAACTACAGCTAAATCGTGAAAAAACTACCTATCTATTATTCCACCCTCGGCAAAAAGTCTTGGAAAATGAACTAGCTGTCTCAATGAATGATGAACAAATCACACAGAGTCAAACTACGAAATTTCTGGGAATCAACTTACATGAAAATTTATCGTGGGACTTGCACTGCAACTGTTTAGTACAGAAGATCGCGCAATGCATATACTTATTCCGCACTTTGCGTACTTCGGTTTCGCGAGATGTTCTACTGTCATTATACAACGCTGAAATTCAATCACGCCTGAGTTACGGCATTTTACTGTGGGGGTCAAGCTCTTATGCGTCGAAGGTATTTGTAGCTCAAAAGAATATTATCCGTGTCATAATGGGACTTAAACCAAGAGACTCCTGTCGATCGCTCTTTAGAGAACTCAAAGCACTGACTCTTCCCTGTCTTTTTCTCTGGCATGCAGGCTGCTATTTTCATAACAATATATTGCAATACGCAAAAAATAAGCATTATCATGATTATAATACCCGACAAAGAGACGATCTACACCAAAACAAACCATTATTAAAATCTGCGGAACTTAGTCTCGAATTTATTGGCGTCAAGATACATAATAACATACCTAGTAACATTAAGTGTTCCAAGAATTTTAAAAATGCATATAAAGAGTTCTTAATAAATAGAGAATTCTACACTGTAGATGAATTTGTAAATCTGTCTGATACCTCAATATAATGCAATGTCAATTGTCATTTTTTATTGTAATATACCTTTGTTTTGCAGTTATAACCTTGTAATTCTTGTTTTGTTCAATCTTTTTTTTGCTAAGTTAGATGAAATCAAACACTTATGTTTAAATTTGACTTATCCAATTACAATTATATGTACAATGGATCAATAAATATTATTATTATTATTATTATTATTACAATCGGTTGCAATTATACCATTATACCACTACACATGGACATTTTCGCAAATCAATAAGCATGAATAATATTAATTTGCAGCGCCTATTTTCCCACGTTCGTTCAAATATGAGTTGGATTGCTTGGAATTATTTAGACTAAAAAAATTGCAACAAAAAATACAGAAGGACGACGAAGAAGATAAGAAAAGACAAGAAGCACAATTAAAGCATCTTAAACCTCTAAAGGAACTAGAAGAAAATTCGCCTAAGGCAGTAGAATTAACACATACACCTTTCTATCCAAGATGGCAACAACAACCACATTTGTTTGCACCTAGTCAAACAGATCCTTGCATTCGAAGAGCAGAATTTAGTATGTAAGTTTTCTAAAAATTGTCATACACCTTTCCAAATTAATTATTTGCTACAGAATACTGATTTTTAAGCACTTGACATATAAAATTAGTTAGTTAAATTTGTCAAAGTTATTTCTGAATATAATATATTTACATTTCAGAGACTTTTTAAAACGGGTCTTTCTGTCTCAAGATCCTTTTGTAGCGCTACGTAGTTCAAATATGATGTTTGTTTCGCAACCTGCACGAGTGGTCACTAGTGCGCATATTTCTGTTAAATTTCCTTTGTTATCATTGTTTGTTTGAATGATATTTCTCATTGTCTGTACTCGATATACAAGAAGCGTATTAATGTACACTAGTTATTCTGACCACACTACATTTATTATTATTGATGGCAAATTCGATACACATTTCAGTAGCGTACGGATGCAATTTTGCATTTAATTTAAGTTATAAGAAAAAAATCCACATGGTACGGCTAAGCGAGCTCACCGATTGTGTCATATTTATACAAGACATGACTGCATACTAATTTGCAATTCCAGATTTCAACAATATAATACTTTACGGCGTTTGAAGTTAAAAGTATTTCTTCTTCAGAATCACTCATTTTTAAGCAAAATATTTTTAATTAATTGGTTTAATTTAAGATAATAAATAGAACGTCACCTACAAAGCAGAGATCGTCGCTATTGTCGCAGCTGCACTATAAACTGCATGTCATATATTATATATTATATATACTACTATTTTGCTTATTTTGCGTTGACAGACAGGTGCTTTGTTGTATTGCTTCATTCATTGCTCTTACTAGTAGCTTAGGTATAGTCTAATTGCATTGGTTTTTGATTGGCGGTGACGTTGCTCCCTTTTCCTTGCGTCATGAAGCGTATGCAGATTTCACATGTTAATTGTAGATCACTAATTAGCGGATTTCCGTTGTTTAAAGATTACTTTTCTCAAGCTGATAGCGATATATTTGCTCTGACGGAGACGTGGCTTAACTCTAATGTTTCAACAGAAGTGGTCGAGATTCCTGGGTTTACATTGGTGCGGCGGGACCGGGATGGCAGGGGTGGTGGCGTTGGCATGTATGTAAATACACATATTAACTACTCTGTGATTGACACACCGGTTACTAATGCTTTTGAACAAGTCTGGATTAAATTTTCTGTAAAAAACAGAACAATTGTTCTTGGTGTTGTATATAGAAGACCTAATAATAGTTTTAATACCTTTTTAGATGATTTTGAAAATTGTATAGCATTAACTTTACCTTTGTGTGATGAGCTCCTGTGCGTCGGTGATTTTAATATTAATCTGCTCGATGATTCCAACTCTAACGTTCTTTCCTTTAATGAAGTGTTAGGTACTTACGGTCTCACACAGATCATATCCGATCCCACCAGAGTAACGGAACATTCTGTCTCATTGATCGATCTTATAATCACAAGCAATACTGATATTACCCTGAATAGCTTAGTGCGACCAATTCATAATTTTTCTGATCACTTCTATTTCCTGTGATTTATCTTTACCACCTTTACGCACTGAACGGCCACTGAAAACATTTAGGAACTTCAAAATTTTTTATTATGATGCCTTTTATGCAGATCTGGTCAATGCTCCATTTTATCTTGTCTTTGATTCTGAAGATATTGATGATAAAATTGGTGTCTTTAATTCGCTCCTAACCAGTCTTCTTGATGCCCATGCTCCATATAAAACATGCAGAACTGGAATGGTTTACAAACCGTGGATTACCGATACGATCAAGGACATGCAGAAGCTGAGGGATCAAGCCTTTAGCAAGTACAAGCGCACGCGGAATCCTGCTCATTTCTCATATTATAAATCCTTAAGAAATGTTACAACGAGCGCTATCAGACGGGAAAAAAAGGCTTATCTTGATTATCGTGTCCGAAACACTAATCAAAAGCATATGTGGAAAGATTTTAGAAATTTAGACATTGTGTCTGCGCCTTTGAGGAATAATGTTTTACCTCCCAATCTACTTAACGCTGATGCAATTAATAATTACAGTTCATGTAATGGATCTTTAGACACACGTCATTGTTTGATGACATAAGCAAAGATTGTCGGTTAATCTACCTATCCTTATTTAATATCGATGTCGAATATTCAAGCGCGGAAAATACGTATGTCTGCAATACAAATCATATCTAGACTACTGCCTTAATCAAGAGTCAGATTGTACATCATTAGTGTGTCATTAGTATTCATTGTCATAACTTATTTGCAATATGACAGATTTATATAATAGGATATTATTAAAAAGGCGAAATTCATCTTATAGATGCTTTTCCATATAAACGTTATAATCAAACGTAATGCGTGTTTTAGGTTAATGCTCAATTGGCAGAATCCTAACCATAGAAAAATCCTAACCTACTTTGTGTGTATGTTTACTGTCAGAAATGTGTATTATATTTCAATGCATTATGTATATAGTGCTTAACTTGAACTAGAAGTACCGATTTGATTCGTACGCATAAAAATTGATGACGTGCGTCTAAAGATCGATTACACGAACTGTATTTTAGTTCATTGTGCTCCTCCACAGCTTCTGCTAACCCTGATACTGTCAACTACTACTTGGGGGAGGTGGCTAAAAACAATATTCGTGATCTTTTTTATTTTAAGCCAGTAACTGAGGATCAGATATTTCATGTAATACGTCGGATTTCATCCAACTCAACTGGCTGTGATGGAATTGGCATAGAGCATATTAAACTTTGCTGTCCCCATCTTCTTCCCTTTTTGGCCCACATATTTAACAGTTCAATATCTTCTGGCTCCTTTCCAAGTGTCTGGAAGAAGTCACGCATTATCCCGTTGCCAAAAAATAAGAAACCTGAAGTGTACGCCGACTTGCGTCCCATTAGCATCTTATGTGTTATGTCCAAGATTTTCGAGAAATTATTAGAAATTCAAATCAGGGAATACATTAACAATCACAATATTCTTCCCTCTTGCCAATCTGGTTTTAGACCACATTACAGCTGTGCTACTGCGTTGTCTTCTGTTGTAGATGATATCTGCGGTGCTACTGACTCAGGTAAAATTACAGCATTGATTTTACTGGATTTCTCGCGTGCTTTCGATACTCTTAATCATGACCTACTTATTATTATTTTAAAATCACTGGGTTTCAGTAATGACGCATCAGCATTAATGAAGAGCTACATTTCATTCCGATGTCAAGAAGTAGTAATGAATAACAAGACTTCCAACACTTTGTCTGTGCATAGTGGCGTACCTCAAGGATCTGTTCTGGGGCCTCTTTTGTTCACAATTTACACATCCAAGCTTCATAAGTCCCTTAAGCACTGCTCTTATCACCTCTACGCAGATGATACTCAAATATATTACTCATTTCATCGTGAAGACTTGACTGCTGCCAGAGCTATCATTAACTCTGATCTTGCCAACATTGTCAACATGTCAGCTAACCATTTTTTACACATCATTACTAAGAAAACCGCCGTTATTGTTTTTGGTAAAAGAGCTGACATTGACTTTGCAACTCAAACCTTGCAGCTCGAAATTAATGATATGCCTCTGGAGTGTCTCAATACGGTCAGAAACCTAGGGTTGTACATGGATTCAGAACTTCGATTTAAAGAACATGTAGGGCACTGTATTAGGAAATCTTATTCCAATTTGAAGAAGCTTTACACTCATAAAGATTATCTATCGGTGGATACCAAAAACTGTTATGTGACGCGGTGGTGCTCTCGCACTTCAATTATTGCGATGTAGTTTATGGTCCTTGCTTGGACGTTTGTACGGCACACAGAATACAAAAATTACAGAATAGTTGTATTAGGTTTATATGTGGAATTAAAAAATATGACCATATTTCTCATAAATTTATAACGTTGGGATGGCTTAATATGACAGAACGACGTCGGTTTCATATGTATTGCTTCTTTCACAAAATTATAAATCTTAAAACACCGCCGTATCTTTATCTAAGAATCAGGTTTCGCACTGATGTGCATAACATCAATATTCGGTTTCCGCATGCTATTACGCCGCCAACCCATCGCACCTCTTTGTTTGAAAGATCATTTAGCTTTAACATTGCGCGTTTATACAATGATCTACCGGTTTCACTGCAGAAGTTGAGTTTCTTCTCTTTCCGTGCACGTATCAGGATGCTTCTTGACGCTATGGTCTAGTGAGTAGTTCCGCGGTTTGAGGCAATACAATTCTGATTTTTTTTTTCTTCTTGGTTTTTCTTTTTGTTCTTGTCAAGCGTAGCATTAATTAAATTGGTATGTATGTATGTATGTATAAGTCTCAGTCTTCACGATAAGTATTTTGTTTTCACATGTTTGGGCGGCCGGATTGAAAAGCAGATTTATCTGAATTCGGCCCTTTGTTTGCCCCATCTGCATATATGTATTATATTTGCTGCTGACGGTTATTTGTTGTTGATGTTTGCATTTGGTGGTGTAACAATAAAGAAATTATTATTATTATTATATGTATGAATTTTGCAGTGCTCTTGTTGCTGCTCTCATCGCCGCTTTTATCGTTTATCGCAGCTTCAACATAAACGTACCCTTAGAAATATGTACTTTGAACTGTATTTCCTATTCTCACAACCATGTTGTTACGAGCAGTGGGTTGCGTCAAATCTGGCGACCTGGGTGGCCAAGGAAATAAATTATCATGTTCTATTCACCTACCGGGGTCCAAAAAATTCCGAACATTTACGGAGCAATCCACAGCACACTCATCATGTTGAAAAAGATATATGTATGTAGTTGCGTATAACTAATGACATGTCTTCTACTTAACCTTCTTTAACACCTTTTAGCGGTGGCGGAAACAATTTGAATAACTAGCAAGAACTAAGGAAAATCCATTATAGTATATTTTCTTGGCCACCCATTTCCTACACACACGCCCTGTTCTTTTAAAAAGTCACAAAATTTACTTATTTAAATTTCCTGAGCACTTTTGAGCTGTGATGGAGACAATAATATTAGTTTGAATCATTAATTATAAGATAAGGAAAATTCTTTCCAACCAAAGCCAAATTCTGTTCAGGGGAAGCAGAATAATTTAAATTTATAGTAGAAATCCTTACCATTTACATGTTTCTCAAGATATTTTCGGATATGTAAAACATATTGATATCTGATTTTCGTTAGTTTGTTGGTAATTTAGTCTATTTGTTTAGTCAGTGGTCAAAATTGTATGTTTGCATTTAATATTTTCGATAAAAAGAAAAATTTTCAAAAAGTTTAAACAGCGCTCTCTAGCATGCATATTACTCATTATATTGGTTCGAATTTGTAAGCAATTGATTGGAGAAGTAGAGTTGTTTTCAACGAGACTAAGTTTGTAAAATTTTGATGTTGTTTTTCGACCACTTTTTTTTATAAGCAATAAAATTTTTTGCTTTTGCTTGGACAGCAGCAAAATTCTAAGATGCTCACATCATAAAGAAATAGTCTGATATGGTGTGGCGGACGTAAACATACGAGAATTTGTGGTATGTGCGTTAGAATATTCGTATTCTAACGCACATACGAAGAAGAAGAATACGAATATTCTAACGCACATACGGTACCCACAAATTCTCGTATGTTTACGTCCGCCACACCATATCAGACTATTTCTTTATGATGTGAGCATCTTAGAATTTTGCTGCTCTCCAAGCAAAAGCAAAAAATTTTATTGCTTATAACCAACGTGTCGAAACACGTTGGTTTCTGGCTTCCTCTTCTGCGGGGCTCCTCTTCTTCCAGCTTCACTTTCTCTTTGGTATTGGTGGGGTGGTTTCTTGGAGTCTTGTGGATGGATCTTTTTTGCTGATGAATATCTGAAATGAGAATGAGGTATATGTGTTGTTTGTATTATCGCATCACGTTAGTCGGAGTGTTTCTGTCGTCCCCACTGATGTTTGCAGGATGGCGCTATTCTTTGCCGGGTTGTTGCTTGCGAGTGTCTTGTCGAAGGATTTTCAGTTGAGCTTCCTCAAGAACTCGTTCAGGTCCTGGACATCTGCCGCTGTTAAGTCTCGCAAGACGGCCAGCAAGGTGCGTTTAGGAAGGCAAAAAATCGCAACAAATCGCAAGACGCGATTTTGTATCTGTACTAGTGGGATGATGTACGATGGAGCTGTTATGGCCTAGACTGGACTGCCGTAGGTTAAGATCGGACAGTTTTTCATTCACGTTGTTTAGCCTAGAGCGTCATGAATAGTGTTTACTGTTCGAGTCTCTCGAGACGAACGCGTGGTCGGCTGGTTCCGCGATTTTTCTTATATCGAGGGCGTTGATTGCTTAGCGGGATTGACTTTAGCATGCCAGGAACATCAAATGCTTGATGTATCTCTTGATACTACCTCCTTCGGTTGTTCTGTCAGTTCGATAGACGTTGTAGTTCGCTATCTTGAATTTCTTTTCGGGCTTCAGCTACATTTTGCAGACCAGTGCGATGTTGATACGGCAATCCACGAGAAACGAAATAAACTCAAGTTTCTTGTTCTGTATACTTTGTCCGTTCCAGGTGGCGATCCTGAAACTTCTACGCGTCGTACTGTTCATTGTCTGAATATGTATTACGTCAGTTTTATAATAAACTCTAGTTTCTGTAATGGACACTTCAATTCGTTCAGCATCCGCATTCCGATTGTAGCTTTTCGGGCGGCTTGCTGTAAGAGCCTGTAGCAGTAAAGTTAGTCCTACACTGGCACCTCTGAATCGTGTCTTAAGTCCAGGCTTCTTGGCGCTGCTTGCAACTCAGCCCTGCTCTTCGGAGTCGGATTGTCTTCTGTTGCAGTATTTTGATTTCCTTTGCCTGCAGCTTCTGTTTTCTGTGACTTAGCAGCGTTTCCCGGACGAATAAACCACTTGCTTGTTTGTCGCAGACGGGTTTCGCTTTGACGTCAGTTCAGATTTCTACTGGGGTGCCGCTTCCGGTTCCCTAGAGGTTAGTGCTGGCTGCGTGTCCGTGGTGGATGTTGTTTTACCTGCGAAGTAGTAGGAAGCTGTTACTTTGCTACTAAGGAGTAGCTGAATCCAGGTTTTTACCGGATTCACCGTCCGCACGGGAAGGTAGATCTCCGTTTGCTTCGGTGGATAGGCTGATGTCTGTTGCACCAGAAGCACGGTCCTCAGGCTCACCAGTTGATTGTAAACGAGGCAACCGCGATACGCTGCTGCATGTGGTGTGGCGCAGTTGGTACACTTGTGAGCATCGTCTTAGGCCTGATAGTCGTGCGCTGTGCGTCCTTCGTCGCGCCTGGAGCAGCGTTCCTTCAGTGTGCAGTACTCTGGGGAGGCGTTCACCCTATTGCGTCCTCCCCATAAAACTCCTATGTCACTACCCCATCCCTGATCTCATAGTTTCAGAGTAATGGGCCTGGCTTGGAGTAATAGTTAGATAGGGGAGGGTACTTGTGCCCGCCGCCGCCGTTGGTATATACGGTGGGTAAGTGAGGCACCCTACAGCGCTCTGCATAACTCTGCAGGTACACTACCCCATCCTGGTGAACCACACACTGGGGAACGGGCGTGGCGAGAGAATCTTAGTAGGGGAGGACAAAAGTCGGTTCGCCGAAGAGTAGTCCGCCCGCTGGTTGGACAAGGGAACTTGTCTCCGCTCCTCTCCGACAGATGTAGGTTTCGTGCGGGCAGCTGGTTTTCGCCCTCTTTGTCCTGAGGAATGTGAGCATCCCCTGATAAGCCGCATACCTCACGGTTGGTCGGCAGCTGATGCCTCTTAGGAGTGCCAGCAACCCCTTGCGAGTGCGAGTGTGCAGTACTCCAGAAATGTTTGAATCGTTGGCAGCGACACTGCGGCAGGCCATTGCGGCTCTTAAACGCGTGTATGGTTACCCTTGTGCCGCAGATTTCGTTCACCTTATAGGTGGCTTCGATCTACGAGCGAGGTACACTAACCATGAACACCGTCCTTGGCGTTCTATTTTGCTTAGTCAGATTGCTCACGATTTTTGCCGTGATCCTCTTTTTGGCGAGATCGCTTTGGATGCTTTTGGCATTCATGGTTGGCGGCAAGAATTTTATTATCGCTTTTATAGGGTGGTTGCTCTGTACAATGGAAATGCGGAACTGCACCCTGCTGTTTACCAGATGAGCAGTGACCAGTTCTCAATCAGGCGCACTTGCGGCCTTGACGACCAAGTGATCTACGTTGAATAGGAACGTGGGTTTCTCCGAGCACAAGTCACGGAGACTAGCCACGATTTTGACGAAGTCTTTCGGGGTGCTCCGCCTTGCTGCCGTCTTGGTTTTCGATAGATTGGCAGCTTGTGACTGTCCATCGCTGGCCGTTCTTAGATTTAGAAGCGAATTTGACGACCCCGGACTGCCCACTGTCTGCCGTTTCTTAGTGGCTGGACATCGTTTTCTTCTTGCAGTGTCGCGGCTTTTTTCGGCACATCCTCTCATCTCATTCTGCGCAACGTTTATGAGTTCATCGTCGAGTGTTCTATGTCTATCGCCGCCATATGCGCCCTAATACGGGCACTGAGAGTCAGAACTGCCGCAGCTCCAGCTGTCCGACCTTTCTGGCTGCTCGTAGAGTGTCACTCAATTCACGTTGGTTTTCCGTTTTTCTCTTCAGGGGACTTCTCCTCTTCCAACTTCATTTCCTCTTGGCATGTCTTTTTGGCAGTCCTTCGGTATTGGTGGAGTGGCTTTTTAGAATCATTTGGGTAAATCTTCCTTGTTGATGAATATCTGAAATCAGAAAATCAGAATGAGGTACTAATGTTGGTTCTATTACGCTCAATCGTACCAGCACTCGTTTAAGTAGTCGTTGCCTCTCCTACTGCGCACCCAGAAGTCTTTCAATATTATAGTGAAACTGCTTTATTTGAATTGAATATTTGCATTCGCAGGTGCAATATGTACAAGTAGTGTAATGATACTAATACATTTCTAGATAATTATACCTTGTTAATATACAGAATAAAAGCTTGAATTACGAAAATATATTGATACATGAGAGGTTAGTAGGGGCTAATTATCAACTGTTTATATTAGCGATCCACAAAATTTTTATCCTGTGAAGGCCATGAACGAGTGGGATAGATACACCAGTCACGTCTGAGTTTAGAGAGAGAGAGAGACCTAAGACGTCTATTGTATATAATAATTTTATTGCTAGACATTGTCAAAGTATACGTAATAAATAAATAAATAGATACATGGCAAATAAAGATTCTATATACATATAGATGTGGACTTCCACATGGTTATCACGCAAATACTCTCCAGCGCCATAAAAACAGTTATCCTGCAGGTATGATTTTAATTGCAGTTTGAATTCACTTATTACAGCTAATGCTTTGAGTTGGGGAGGCAATGCGTTGAAATATACGACGCACCTATAGTACAGATTATTTTTGTAGAAGGTTGTTCTGTGAGCTGTCATAAGCAAATCATTGCGTGAACTTGTAACCATTTTATTAAATATATCTCTGTTCTTTTGAAACAAACATTCATTGCGTTTATAAAATATTAATGTTTCAAACAAGTAAAGTGACCATAGGGCAAGTATGTGAAGTTGTATGAATATTGGACGACAGGAATCTCTAGAAGACACGCCCGCCATACAACGAACTATCTTTTTTTGCTGTAGAAATATTCTATTAGCAGAACTCGCCGAACCCCAGAAGATAATAGCGTACCGCATCCGATTCTCCACATAAGAAAAGCAAAATAAGCGCAAGCTACTTATGTCCAAAACACCCCTTAAGTTTCGCCCGCCAAAATACCTATGCCAAACATAATCTGCATTCAAGAACTGAACAGTGGTCACTATATCTAAACTTACTGTCAAGAGTTAATACCAAAAATTTGATACTTTCTTCCAAGAGAACAGATTTACCTTCAAGCCTGACGCACAAATCGCCCTCAATACTAGGACTCGCTGAGAACCGCAAAAGAGCAGTTTTTTCGACGTTGAGAATTAGTCCATTGCTACCATACCACGCGGACATTTCTGACAGATAATCGCTGCGAGATCTCCGCTATAGAGTGACTGGATACTGTACAACTAGTGTCGTCAGCGTATTGCGTCAGTAAGCATCCTGATACCGATGCGTGGAGATCATTTATAATCATATTAAAAAGCGTAGGCCCAAAAATAGAACCTTGGGGGACACTATAGGTAATATACATAGCGTAGGCACGCAATTCACGTTCCACACTATTTTGGCGACCCTTGATGGCTATAATTGATTTACGGTTGGTGAAATACGATTTAAATAAGTCATGTGGAACTCTACGTATGCCGTAGCCCCACAATTTGGAAAGTAAGGCACCGCGAAATGACGTATCAAAGGCTTTTGTTAAATCGAAAAATATTCTAGCTACATTATTTTTTGAATCAATTTCTCTATACATTATTTATCTTGCACCTATGGTCGGGGCTCGGCTTAATCACGAACAGACTACTGACCATAGGTGCATGATATGTACAGTATATGTAGTCTAAACTTCAGTAAATTGTGTCGCTTCTTGATTTTCCTTGAACAAACCCGAATTGATTGTTTGAAATTATATTTATTTTACCAAGATAATCTGTTAAACGTGTATTTAAAATCTTTTCGAACACCTTTACAAATGCAGTTGGAATGGCCATTGGCCTATAATTGGTAGCAACATGTGTATCGCCCTTTTTATGTATGGGAATTACCCTACTAATTTTCAATTTATCAGGAAAGATACCTTTCGAAAAACAATCATTTATAATGCTTTGTTATGTATGATACAACAAAATGAAGTACATAGCAAGAAACATCATCTATATCGGCAGAGTGCTTTTCACTCACATGCAAAACAACTCTGTTGATTTGGTGATCGTCTGTTGGTGCAAGATATAAATTGTGACATACGCATGGCATAGTATTCTGCAGAGAAGTGGGCGTCAATACTGGATTTGAGTGCTGGAATTTATAGAAATTCTGAGCGAAGAGCTCACAGACGTCATGCGGCATGTCTCCCGCTAAATTATAGAGTGAAATTAAGTGATCATTCTTATTCGGGGACTTTTTAACACTATTTATAATATAATTCTCCACGTCGTTGTATTTTTATTTTTAGAGCTTACCAGTTTATTTTGATGCTTTTTTAGTATCATTTACCATAGTGATATAATTTTGTTTTCGAAGAGTATATGCGTAGCACATTGAAACACATAATCTTTTTTTGTAAAATTTTTTGTTGAACTAGACACTTCCTCAACCACATCTTCTAGTAAAGCATTGGGCTTGAATAATAATTGTACCGAATACGCAGTTCCAAAAACGTTCATAGCAACTTCAGCCATTCCACGAAATTGATTATCTCCTAGAAAGAAGATTCTGGGACAGTTGAAACAAGATTCGTTGATTACGTTATTATTTCGTGTTACTAGCCGCTTCGTGTCTCTTTCCATTACTCTCTGTGGTGGTTATAGTTTCCGCAATTGTGTGTATTTCTCGTCCTTTAATTTTAACTTCACATTGAATTGATTTCTCACAGCTTTGCAGCAGATCTGTTTGAATTTCGGTATTGACCATAAGTTTCTTGTTGTTTATATTGTCATTAAGCTTTTCCATCGTTGCTCGTAGATTATTAATAACGATTTGTTTTACATCGAGCTTATCATATAGTCCCCGCAGTTTTTCATGAAGTTTCGAATTTTCGTTCTGACAATTCAAACTCTGTTCGTGCAAGCCTGTTACGTAGATCTCCCACCACATCCAATTCAAAGTATTTCTTTTCCTCGTTATCATCATTATCATGTACTAATGGAGCATAACTATGATTTGACGCTGTAAGTGAGGATAAATCTGTGGACGGTGACTTAATAGAGAGAGTGGTCTTTCCTCTTTCATTACCGGTTCTACTTCTAGTCGTCATACGTATGTTATAACAGTGTCAACTATTAAAAATTGAAACAAGTCTTGTATAAAATCAGCTTAAAACAAATTAAAGAAAAGGAAAAAGGAATAACTTCACACCAAGGGGCCGTCTTGGTGACTCAATGACAGAGTGAAGACCATGGTAAAGCAAAAGGAATATTTATGTATAAAAGTCTTCGGTAAAAAAAAAGTATAGATATTAAGGTGGAAAAGATACTGGACGAAAACACAAGTACCTACGACGCTAAAAGATTTATAAATTTCAATAAACTAATATAAATGTGGATTTTACTTATTAAATCGGCAACTTAGATAAACGATAAATGCAAATTCAGAAGCAGAAACTGATAGGGAATATACCGGTATAAGACACAACATATATTGTATAGTACTTATAAAATTGTTAAATAAAAGCACAATGACATAAAACACATCTCTCTGATGCCAGCACCACACCATTTATTTATTTATTTTTTATTTATTTATTTTTATTTAACTAGGTTAGGTACAGTAAAGTTCATAATATAAGACTTCGATAAAATTTTCCTGTACAAAGTGTTAACAATTTTAGTATGACATAAATATAATATATAGATATATTTTGATTAAAATCTTACATAACTAATTTTATGTACAATGCCACATAGTTGGTTTCATATGTTAATATAATAAAAAAATGGAGGAAAAATGTTTACACCAGAAATTAAAAAAAAACCATCGTTGGCGTTCCAGAGATTAAAATGTCAATTGATATTAACAGATATTAATCTCAGAAATGTCAGTCATCCTTAAATAATCATATATTAAATTCACAGATAATATCTTTGCAATTAGTTAATTAATAATGGCCTTAGTATTTAACCCTCCCGTACCCGTGCATAATAGTATCGCTTAAAACCCTTGTGGGGTATTTCAGATACCCTAGGATTTTTTGAAGGGCGTAAAAGGACAAAGGCGGCAATACAAAATTATGATAAACTTTTCGTCAAATTGTGATCATTTTTTTTTTAGTCATATAAAACAGGTTTTATAGGCAAATTACATGGAATTTATTAAAAATAATATTACCTAAGTATTATTATCATTGGGCTTGCAATTTGATGAAGCTTCTGTTATCTCTTTTCTGGAAAACATATCCAAAGCTAACTAAAATACTAACAATACTAACTAAAATAGGTCTTTGAATTTGTATGAACTAAAACAATTATGTTGTATGTGATATTATTTGTATTCGACACGGAAAAACTTTAACTTACCACTGACGTTTTCTTCCACTAAACTCATTGATAAATCCCGCAGAAATGATTTTCTTCGACTTCTGTTATTTTTCTGCCAATCCGGTTTTTTTTTCGATCCACAGTGCATTCAAAGCTGCCATGTCTAAAATCTACTTAAAAAGTCGAAATGGTCATCGTCTGGTTGAACGCACACACGAATACTCCCTAGTCACCTTGTCGCCGTTGTCTACACCACCTTTCGTTGCATTATAATGTAACACTAAGTATTTTTTCGCGAGAGACCGTGTTCAGCGGTAACGTGACCGGAACGTTTTGGCGAGATATATTAGTCAGGGTAGTCACAGCTATGACGTAACAGCTTGTAACCGGTGAACAACGTTTGTTACCGTCCTCGAGGGGTATGTTATCAGCGGTATAACATAACCTAAAAGAAAACCAGATGAAAACGGCGGCTAGTGATGAAGCTAAATACGAAATAATGCAAATAATATTGAACGATGGAGGTATAGATTATATGGTGCAAACAGACATGAAAACGGCAGAAATGTTACTAAATGGTGATGATTAAATAACATTAATAAACTTTAATTTTTATTTTCTACGATGTTCTTTAGATGTCGATACATTGCTTAAATGAAACATGTGTTATTTATTATTTATCTAGTACTAAACAATAATTTTATCCTACTTTTGTTATACTTGTTGCTGTCAATTAAATCACGTACCAGTCTACGAACGTCAAAATGTTTTGAATTTTATGTTTTCTGTCACTGGGTAACCGTTCTCATTTTCGTGTCAAAATTTGTTTATTGGATACCGGTTGTAACTGGTGACGTCATAACTGTTACCGAGATTTTCTGGTGTTTCTTTTCCTCTTGATTTATGTCGCCGCCATTGAGCTGCGAGAACAGCAGTAAAACTGACTTGTTTTTTTTTCAGCATATACGACGGTAATGTCAATTTTTCTGTAAAGCCAAATAAGGACGATTACCCAAGAACGGATTGGAAATCTCTGTTTTATTTGACCTCATAGTACCAGTATGGGTAACTTTATTTGCATATAATTTATCAGCCAAAGGTATAAGACTAAAAAAATTGTCCATAGTTATGCCTCTCCATGATCCGTAATATGGTGCAATTAAATCCATAACAACCCGTTTCTCTTCGATGACGTCCTGTTTTCTATCCTGCATTCCCGTGTATATTTGTAAATTTAGAAAATATAACGTTTCACAGTCTGCACCAACCCAAATTTTGATTCCATAACGACCTGACTTGCTTTTCATATACACACGAAAAGAACAATTTCCACGATACGCAGCTAAACGTTCAACGACACATATCTGTGTATTAGGGGAGTAGTATTGTAAACATGTCGTTGAAAATAAATCAAATACAGTCTGGATTGCTTCTAATCGATTTTTGCTACTAGCAATACGTTGTGCCCTTGTGCGATCATCAAACCGTATATGTCTAAATGTACAGTATTATTCACTTCCCTATAGTCAGTTAGAATATATATTGTCTATGACTGCGTTCGTGAAGTGAGGAGTAGGAAATCCGTAACTAAGCAACGAGGCCAGAGTACGCTTTTTCTGAAGAGAGTGGTTAGTTGCATTTTACTTGCGAAAGTGAGTGGATATGTGAACTGTTGCAATAATTTTCGATATTCTTAATTATATGTCGTATTTTTTCAAACGCAATAGTACGTTCAAACTCAATCTGAAAGGCATATGCAGTTTCTTTTATAAATACTACAACCATAAATGTTGTTTTATTACAAATTTTTTCTGTTGAAGCGAAAAAATATCCATAGTGAAAATAGGAAAAGGTAATGTAGTAACAGATACTAATACATAAAATACAGAAGAAAAAATATGAAGAAAGGAATGAAACTCAATGAAATATGAAATAAACGTAGTAATTTCGAAAACTATTGCAACAGTTCGCACATCCAATACTTTCGCAAGTAAAATGCAACTAAACAGCATGTATGTATTCTAACTGACTATAGGGAAGTGAATAATACTGTATACGGAAACCATCTATGAAATATACAAAAATCTTTCCCGAGACATCGCAGTTGTAAAAAAGGGTTGCTTGAAAATTTCATTTTCTATCCAAAGTTCTCTTACTTGTAGTTTTCTTTCTTATTTCTTCCAGCTGCTATTAAAATTCCAATAAAAGCATATAGTTCTTCTTTAGAGATACTCTGATATAGTCAGAAACTTGTCAGGGTGTTTTTGATTCCAATTTTCGTGTGTGTCTCTAGAAAATTGATTGCTGTACTGGTAAACTTCTTCAATCATAGTTTCGGGAACAAATAACAAAAAACCACCCATGATGTATGTAATAATAACCAACCTTAGCCTGAATGATGCTATGACGTCTTCGTCTGGAGCTTTTGGGTGGTTTAGATTTCCATTCAAATCGTGATTTAGATGTGAATGTTGTGTTCCCTTGCACACAATAGTCACTATAATATCACTATTTTCGGAATCTAAATTTGCTTCTTCAGTATCTGAAAATGCTTCTTATTGTATGCATTATCTTCTTCTATAGATTTTCCCCACCCATCGTCGTCGCTTTCTATAACTTCTTCACCTCCTGAATCACGATTTTCTAAAATTCTTCGCAATTCCTCGTCAGTTAAGTATTTTTTGCCATCGCTTACAAAAATAAACTGTAAACACGCTACATAACATACAACGCTTGCTGCATAACAAACTCACTACGCACAGAATGCACAGCCATGACTTAACCAGATTTTTCATGTAGTAACGATACGGACACGTTACATTGCAACCCATTTTTATTGACATAAAATATTTTATTTTGACTGATATTTTACAATTCAGGTAAACACTTATATACCGAGGATTACATAAGTCTAAATTCGATTAACAAGATTATTAAAAAGTTAAAACACGATTAATAAAAAAACACGATTAATAAAAAAATACAAATTATAAAGTGGTCTTATAAAGGCCACACACTTTCACCAATTAGTAGACATTCGGAGAACTACTTTCATTGATCGTCCTGTTCCTGTTTAAATATAATTCATCGCCTCAAGAAGGAAGAATTTTTATATGGCTGTTGGATATGACTGTATTTTCATCAAAATCATTTTTATATCATTTTCGTCTTTGTCTAATACGATGAAATATGAAAAATTTTTGTCAAATGACAAATGTTTTGATTTTGATATATCGATATATGTGCGTACCAGCACAGAATAACCAGAAAGGACAACAGCTGATTTTTCTATTGTTATCGAGGGTGCGTCGTTTGAGGACCTTGAATTCATTGTCTTCGAATCCGCCATATTGTAAACTCACAATGTTTATGTTTTGATAGTTGACAGTTACCATAAAAATGGTGTATTCAATTTTTTTATAAGCAAATATACGAAACAATTTTTAACGTCCAATGTCCAACGCATTGCATTTAACTGCTTTGTATTTCAAATTAAGAATAAGCGAAGGAAAAAGGAATATGAATTAGTAAATTCATATGTATTTACATATGTACGTGGATATTATAACTATCGCAACTTGTAAGAATGGATAGATGAAAACTACTTGAACTTATAATGCACACTTGAGAATTCATAGTTCTTTATAATAAAACAAAGGCTATTTACGTAACATATTTATTACAACAATCTGAAAACATTATAAGTGCTCTAATAGGTACTGTCTCACCCATCTCTACAATACACTTTGTCGGTGATGCATCGACTGTAATATTTTACAATAAATTGGTATACTTTCATCGCTCAGTAACATTAAGCATAAATTGCTCAACAGTTATTATTTATAATTCACACCTAATTTTATAGCTGTTAATGGTTTCACTGGATCACAAATAAATAATGTTGGTTTAGCATGCGGTTTCAAACGATTTTTTGTGAAATTTAAAAACATTCTATCTTCAAAATGTTTTCCACATAGATAGGTATTATATAGCTCTCCAATTAATACCTCTTTCTAACAAATCTTCACGCTTACATATTTTTAGCAATTCCAAAGCACTGCAAAAGACCAAAAATTGAAATGGTTGTCCAACGTAACAAAACACTTACAGTTTATCATTTTTAGGGTACAGGAAGAAGCTATATCCCTCTGTTAATGTCGTATTGTTTTTGCAGGAGCGAATACTACACCACCGGCGGTAAGATTTTATAGAAATTTAGAATAAATTAAAAATAACTGTAGCCTTAGTAAACACACGATACGTAAACATAAACATTGTGAGTTTTCAACATGGCGATTTACGGTCATGCGCATAAATTCCATGATCGGGTCGTGTCCTTTCTGGTTATTCTTTTATTGTATTTATCTCTAAATATACTCAAGGTCACAATCCTATTAAGGGGACGTTTCACAGTTGTGCGAGAAGTTTAAATTTTCCTCATTCTTAGAGTACCGTAGATTTCTAAACGTGCAAGAATATCGAAATTATTATAATTTCTATAAAACCATATCTGCATTAGGCAGTTGCTGATTAACAAAAGGAAATTGGAAGACCTGTAGAAAAAAAAAATAGTAAAAATTACTTGACGAAGTAAGGGTTTTCAACGATATCTCTTAATCATAACCTAGATATATACATGTAGTTCCATAAAAAAGACAAAGTAGCTAGAAATATAGTGTAATTAAAAAATGTATGGTATTTTTTTACTAAAAGCTCAATAATATGATGCGGAAGGCAAATGTACATGCATGAAGTTTAGCGAGTGCGTAACAGATGGCGCTCATTAAATGACAATAGGTTTCTTCCTTTCAGACGTTTACAATACGACGCATATTCGAAACTCGCTGTTACAACAATGCAAATGGAATAGGGTATTTTTATGGCGCATGATCGTGCATTTCACTATATAAAGCAGGAGACCAAATCGAACAAAGCTAATAAAATGTTCAATTGCCATAACAAAATTTAAAACCAGTCTTTAGAGGTGTAATGAGAAATTATTAATTATTTAATAAATATTGAGGTTTACTATTAATCTAAGGTCTATTTACTAGTCCACATTTTACTTAGGATTTTACGTGTTTTTTTTTGAAAAAAAATTGTGCTAAGTCAAATTGAAATTATTTCTACCAAATTATCGTTTTATATACTATACTTGCAATCCAAACAGTTTAACAAATTAGACAAAACAATGAAGTATTTTTGTTATTAATTTATTATATTAAATATGCTTCACCAGTGTGCAACACATTAAATTACTACAGAAAGTAATAAAGTTAATAAGGCTAAGATGTTAAATAAAAATACCTTAATTTTTACATAAAAAGCTAGTTATGGATAAGAAATAAAATAGCTTGCTTTTTTATTAATTATTTCTGGAAATATAAAATTCTAATAAAATGTTTCTAATTTAAGAACTATTTCATTATTGATATAATAATAAATTGAATTGATATTTGTTCTACAAATGTTTTATTGATATGTAAACTGGTACAGGTACTTTTTTTAACTTGAATTAATCCATTATTAATTATTAGCTGTAAGACCTAGAAATTTCAAAAAATCTATAGGACTGAATACCATATTTTACTTTTTGCCCGTCGTTCCTGCATTTGCAAAAGTCTAAGATTTTTATAAAGAGTACATTGGCAAAATGACGTATTTCTTGCTGTTCTACCCATTCTGCAAATCTTGAAAAAAATTATAATAGTGCTAACTCATACACTACTCATCTTTGCATGTAATTCTTATGGTAGCAAAAGCTTTAGTAAATCGATAAGCTGTCCCAGAATAAAATATTTATATAAGTATATATAACACCGCTATATACACAAACCTGAAATTACTACTGTATATACGGTATATTTACTTACACTAATAACAATAATAATACTGTACTGACTAAAAATGCTAACAAATAAATCTCTTGCGAATTTTTGCGGGACTAGAATGACCAACTAGCAAACAGTAGAAACACAATTATAATACGGATTGATACTGATTATAGTTATGGAGTAAGTAAACTTTCGAGAAAACGAATATGTAATTTTTACCCCAACGTATTCATTGCTCGCTCTACCCTTTCTTAATCCAATACAACTGACAAAGATAAACCGATAGTCTGATTATTCGGGTAAATCCAAATACATAGCAAATAAACCTATAGTACGGAATTAAAACAAGGTCATTAAATTTAAAGGGAAATTTGTGATGTTATAGAAATATAGCCGTCCGAGCCATCTATGTTTCACTTGCGAGATGATATATAGTTTGAATAATATAATATTTAGGCGCGGAAACGTTCCCTTAAAGTGCAAATTTAAACCATAATTTAAATACAGTTTTAACGAAAATGATAAGCAAAATGCAAGAACATTAAAAACAAATGTAGGAGCAGAGGACAAAACGATAATATCTATGGTGAAAAGGTACTAAGGCGGAATTCGTACAACTAAGCGCCGGTAATTTATTAAAATGCTCGATTCTAACGGGTCGACAACTATCAGCAATTCATCTCGTAACAGATCTTATATTTACCTATTAGTTGGATGTTATATCCTAGTCTTGATTTGATTAAGTAGCCTGTAAACTTCTCGGTGACCATTTATTAGAATTTTATGGGGTTCTAACAAGATAAACATATTGAAAATTGGAATTTTGATGCTGTCTATTTTTCAGTAAATATTTTGTAATGTCCAATATTTTGTACTGTCCACCCATATACACTTAATATCATAGTTTAGTGTTTTGAAGACATCACGACCGAAGAATGAAATTTAATTATGGCATCAAAAGATTAAAAAATATTAGCTATCGCTAATAATAATGGTATGAATTTTGTCAAAACTTTTTGCCAGCACATTGCTCAAATGTGAATTTTTAATATATGTAAGAATCAAAATGAAGAAGTCTCACAATCTCACTATTATAATAGGAAAGCTCAGGTGTCTTTTGAAAGAAATTGTCGTTAGAAAAACTTTATGAACATTGATTCTTTTTAATAATTGGAATTGTAAACAACAGAAGAAGCGAAGACGAACTCGGCAAACGAAAAGGACATAGCGATGATAAATGCAAATAGACAAAAAAAACAGGTTAGGCAAAACAAAAAGCTGGAAGATGGGAACATGGAATGTTAGAAGCTTAACAGGAAAGGAAGATGAATTAGTGGAAGAATTGGAAAAGGTTGATATGGATATACTTGGTATCACTGAAACGAAAAAAAAAGGAGCAGGCGAAATAATACTAACAGAAGGACATTTGTTGATGTATAGTGGAGTCAAAAAAGAAAGGAAAGCCAGAGAAGGGGTCGCTTGCTATATAAAAAAAAATATAAAGTATTTACAGAAATGGACTGCTGTCTCGGAAAGAATTTTGACGGTGGAATTTGATTTTGATAAAACAACAAAAACAACAATCATAGTAGCATACGGACCAAATGAAGATGAAAAGGTAAAAGCTAAAGAAACATTCTGGGAGCAGCTATCCGAAATAACAGAAGAAACCAAAGGAAGGGTAATAATATTGGGAGATCTGAACGGAAGAGTGGGAAGAAAGGATAACGAAACCGGAGAAACGATTGGCAGACATGGAGAAGAAACTAGAAACAATAATGGAAGAAGACTAATAGAATACTATATATTCCACAACTTAGTGATAACAAATAGTTTCTATGCACATAAGGATATCCATAAATACACAAGAGAAGTACGAAGTAGAAACGAAAGATCAATAATAGACTATGTCATAATAAACAGAGAATACCGGAGAGAAGTAAAGGATACGAAAGTAAGGAGAGGGTGCGAGATAAACTCAGACCACTATTTGGTTCTCCCGAAAATAAAACTAGATATACAAGAAACAAACGAGAAAGTAAAAACAATTATTAATAAAAGAGGGAAAGGAAAGAAGGTAATTAGGACATATAAACTAAGGGAAGAAGAGACGGCTAAAGTATACAAAGAAAAAATCTAGCGGGAAATGAGTAAAATCAAACAAAAAATAAGTAACAATATAGAAACAGAATCGCTATGGAAAATAGTCAGAGACACAATAATGACAGTATCGGAAGAAAGTTGTGGGTATAGTAAAATAAGTAAACATAAAAAACAAACAAAGTGGTGGAATGAAGATATAAACTACTTAGGCAACAGAAATAATCAAACATATAACAAATATAAAGAACAGAGAAGAAAAGTTAAAGAACTGGTAAAAGATGCAAAACAAAAGACATGGGAAGAATTTGGGGAGGCAATGGAAAGAGATAGCAAAGGAAATCAAAAACTGTTGTATGGAGTACTGAAACGATTAAGGAAAGGAAAGTAAGCTAAAATCTTATACATAAAATCAAAAGATGGAAAAATACTAGAAGACGAGTACGACATCATGGCGCGATGGAAAGAATACTTTGAGGAGTTACTTAGCACGGAAGTTAACGAGCACGTAACCAAACCGGAAATATTACACGAGTCACCCCCAAGAAATAAAGAACAGATGGAGCACAACAAAATAACGACGGATGAAATAAAAGAAGCACTAAAGAGGCTAAAGGGAGGCAAGGCAGCAGGAATTGACGGAATAACAACAGAGATGGTAAAGAATTTGGGAGAAAATGGAATAGAAGTATTAGAAATACTATTTAATAAAATATGGGTCGAGCAGAAAATACCAGACGATTGGGAAATTGGAGTTTTGTTACCGATATACAAAAGGAGATAACAAACAGTGTAAGAATTATAGAGGAATTACACTATTGTGCGTCATGCTAAAAGTCTACGAAAGAATCCTGGAAGAGAGATTAAAAACAATAATCGAGGTGCAACTCAAAGAATCACAGAGTGGATTTAGAAAAGGTAGAAGTGTACAGGACAATATATTCACTTTGAAGCAAATGATGGAAAAGACTGCAAACAGTACGATATACATAGGTTTTATAGACATAGAAAAGGCTTTCGATTGTATACCCCGAAACTTGGTGTGGAGTAGCCTAGAAAAAAGAGGAATAAATAGCAAACTGAGGAAAGCAATAGCAAGCATATACAAGTGTACAAGAAACGTGGTGAGAGCGTGTAATAGCCAATCCGAAGAGTTTGAAACAAAAGAAGGATTGCGGCAAGGAGGAGTACTTAGTCCTATACTTTTTAATATAGTACTTGATGACGTATTGAAAGATATTAAAAACGACACAAAAAAGGTACAAGTAGGATATAGAAATATGGGGCTGGTCGAAGTAGCGGAAAACGCGTTTGCTGATGATTTGGTGGTATACGCAAATACCGAAAAGGACTTACAAACAAACTTGGTAATTTGGGAAACAGCACTGAAAAAGAGAAACATGAAAATTAACACAGACAAAACTAAAGTGATGACGATAGGGAAAACCATAAACAGCTAGCAATTAAAGTAGGAGGAAAGGACATCGAACAAGTTGAAACATTTAAATACTTAGGAGTAAACATTCATAGAGAAGGGAAAGAAGACACAGAGATTAATGGCAGAATTGAAAGTGCGACAAAGCTGTATTATACACTCAACAGGACTTTTATGGGAAATAGGGAAATTTCAACGAAGACAAAAATGACGGTGTTTAAAACTGTATATAAACCAATACTAACATATGGGTGTGAAAGCTGGATACTAAATAACCAAACAAAATCCAAATTACAAGCGACGTAGATGAGGTATTTAAGAGCAGTCAAAGGAGTTACACGCAGAAACAGAATAAGAAATGAAGTGATAAGGCAAGACCTAAATACAGAACCGATCCTTGAAAGTATAGAGGGACAGAAATTGAAATGGTTCGGACACGTCGTGCATATGGAAGAAACAAGGCAGACAAAGAGAGTATGGAAAGCTAAGACAACACAAAAAAGGAAGAGAGGCAGACCAACGTGGGACAAAACAGTAGCGGAAATCCTGCAAAAACGTGGAATGACCTGGAGAGAAGCAGAAATTGCGGCAAAAAATAAGAAAGAATGGGCAAAATTCATTTACAATAGAAAATAGAATTAAGTTACATATTGAAATTTAAGTGTATACGTTGACATTTTAAGGTTTATTGATAATAATAATAATAATAATTGTAAACATACGTATTTAATGTAATTAATTAATTTAAATGATATCCAAGCCCTCCACAGTCTGAGTCTCTGTTATGAGGGTTTCCGGAGTTTGACCGTGTCATAATAAAGTAAAGACGTGTGCATAAAAAAATGGGACAACTAAACTATTACCGTGTGAAGCAGACATTCGTTGCTAGATATTTGATTAACTGCATTAATGTCAAAATACTATCGGAATTTGAAAGCGTCAGAAATGTCAGAATTCCTTTGATAATTTGTAATGTGACATATTCATGTGCAACCTATGAAATCTATTATGAGAATCTGAATGTGCTGTATGCAACTTACTCGAACTCGTCGTTTCGCCACTAATGTAAGTGGCTTCTTCAGGAGCAAACCTAGGTGAGGGACACCACAAAGTCATGGTAACTCGACGTGTCACTTTTACATTTCATTGTAGCAAATAACTTAGATACATTGAATGTGGGTAACAACCCGACCTTCGTTACGCGGAATAGAAGGGAGGTTTTATTGATGTGACTATAGCCTCACAATATGTGAGTAACTTTGTCGCCGACTGGCATGTGTCTGAGGAGGTAAGCTGCTCGGATCATAGACACATAAGATTTACTCTGGCAGGCAGACTGGAGGTGAGATCCTACCGGGAAGACGGACTGGGAGACCTTTTGAGCTGACCTCAGGTCTGGACTCTCCGGGATCAATAAGAGGAAAGGAAATACAGCAGAGCTGGACATGGTTGTGGAGCAGCTAAATGACAATCATTTCAGCCTATAATGACAACTGCCCCCTCATTGCAAGGCACTCCTCCAGGAATGTGCCCTGGTGGAGTAAGGAACTTGCGGAACTGAGGGGACAAGTTAGGAAGAAATATAATAGGGCCAAACGATCAGGAGAGTGGGAAGAGTACAGGGCCGCTCTGACTGGTTACAACAAGAAGCTGAGGGGGGCGAAAAGGAGGTTGTAGAGGGGGCACTGTGAGGGGATTGAAAACACCCAGTACAGCGCCAGACTCTACAAAATCCTTGCCAAAGAACCTCAAGCGTCTATCAGTACTCTCAAAAACCATTTGGGAGAATATACCACAACAGGGAAGGAGACCATAAATGAACTATTTAGGGTACACTTCCCTGGCTCTGAGATCGTGGATCAATCGAGGAACATCTGGGAGGAGCGTCGGAAGAGGAGGGTGTCCAGCGCCGAGTGGCAGACTTCCAGAAGGATGGTTGACTATGATAAAGTCAGGTGGGCTATTGACTCATTTGAACCCTATAAATCGCCGGGCCCAGACGGCATTTATCCGATTTTGCTGCAGAAGGGAGCGGAACTACTGTATGCGATACTGTGTAATATCTTTAGATGTAGCTTGGCTTTTGGCTATATACCAAAAGCGTGGAGGTTTACTAGGGTAGCATTCATACCGAAGCCTGGGAAAGTAGGACAGGCTACGGCGAAGGCCCTAAGACCAATCAGCTTAATGTCCTTCACTATGAAGGCATTGGAAAAACTGGTGGACAGGTATATTAGGGATGATGTACTGGTGCTTTCACCTTTACACCATGACCAGTATGCTTACCGGACAGGAGTTTCGACAGAAACAGCACTTCACGAACGTCAGTTTAGTGGAGGACACACTACAAAACAAGGAAGTGATGCTGGGGGCCTTCATCGATATTGAGGGGGCATTCAGTAACACGGGTTTTGATTCAATTACCAGAGCTCTCATAGGCAGAGGTGTGGACGGCACTTGTGTCGCCTGGATAGACTCTATGCTTAGGGAGAGAGTGGTGGAAGCCTCGGTCGCAGGCGAGACTCTGACGGCTCGGGTGGCTAGAGGGTGTCCGCAGGGTGGGGTGCTGTCCCCTCTCCTGTGGTGTCTAGTCGTGGATAGGCTACTAGAGGTGCTTAACGATCACGGTCACAGGGTACTGGCCTACGCGGATGACCTGGTCATTATAGCGCGAGGCAGGCACAACACCACGGTCAGAGATCGACTGCAAGGGGCTCTGAACATGGTTAGTAGATGGACGGAGTTGGCGGGACTAGTATCAGTGCTGATAAGACCAACATCGTGGCCTTTACCCGCCGACGAAAGCAGGATGGCCTAAATCCGCTTACGTTGAAGGGGGTTACCATAGAGATGGTGGGGTAGGTAAAGTACCTTGGAGTAACATTAGACTCCAAACTTACCTGGAACCAACATTTGGACAGTATTACCAAAAAGCGGTGACAGCGTTAACGCTGGTAAGACGCACACATGGAAAGAAATGGGGCCTAAGACCAGACATGCTGAGTTGGATATACAGCATGGTGGTTAAGCCAGTAATGACGTATGCAGCTTTGGTATGGTGGACAAAGACGCAACAAAGGAACGCTATTCAGAGGCTGAGCAAGGTGCAAAGACTTGCCTGCCTAGGAATAACGGGAGCAATGCGGTCGACACCGACTGCAGCCATGGAGGCACTCCTGGACTTGCCACCGTTGCACCTGGTCATACAGGGGAGGCAAGGATGGGGGCATACAGGCTGCAACACACAGCGACTCCGAAAAGGGTCAACACAAATCATATGTCGATAACTGAGCATGTGGGAAAAGGGGTGTTGGAAATGCGGACCGACCACATGCCGGTAAGGCATAGGTATGGGAATCCCTTTACGGTGTCAATAGCGGACGGACGGGAGGAGGCTGCCAGGTATGCACTGAGAATCAAAGAGCAAGACTTAGTCTGGTACACGGACGGATCTAAGACGGCTAATGGTACCGGTGCAGGGATATGCTCTCAGAATGAGGGCTACAGTTACGCACTGGGGGAGTATGCTTCGGTGTTTCAGGCGGAAGTATATGCTATTCTATAATGCGCACACACAATGAATGTGAAAGCGGTGACCAACAGACGAATTCACATCATGTCTGATAGCCAAGCGGCACTGAAGGCGTTACTAAGCCGGAAGGTGTCGTCCAGGCTGGTAACGGAATGCCTCGACGAACTGGTGAAACTGTCGACCCGGAACAAGGTTTGGTTGACTTGGATACCGGGCCATCAGGGGATTGAGGGCAACGTAAGGGCTGACGAACTCGCGAAGAGAGGGTCAGAGATGAAAATGTACGGCCCAGAACCTTTCTTCGGGGTAACAAGGCAAACGGCCCGGAGACATATAGGAGACTGGGTTCGTACGAAACAGCAGGAATACTGGGGAGGCTCACCCGGTATAGTACATGGCAAAACCTTTATAGGGAAGCCATGCAGGAAAAGAGCTAGAGAACTACTACATCT
Organism: Holotrichia oblita; assembly: GCA_023690525.1. Taxonomy (NCBI): domain Eukaryota; kingdom Metazoa; phylum Arthropoda; class Insecta; order Coleoptera; family Scarabaeidae; genus Holotrichia; species Holotrichia oblita. Next base: position 137,657,032 of record CM043015.1, on the reverse strand, counting down.
TAGTAGGAAACAGCTCTGCATCGTAACGGGACTAATGACCGGACATGCTGCGGTGAAAGAACACCTACACAGAATCGGACTGTTTGACGGGGACACAAAGTGTAGACTTTGTGGGATAGAACCGGAGACAGCCGATTACATACTACGCGACTGCGAGGCACTAGAACGCAGAAGGCAGAATCTGTTTGGGATAACGAAAGGAGACCCAGAGATATACCTTACCCACTCGGTTAGGGATCTGTACAGGTTAGTGGAGGGGACTACCGTGCTAGAGTTGGTGACTTGAACAAACAGATGTGGCACAATATGCCTGATGGCTGCGGTGCCTACCGGTGACTATAGGTCGGACGGGTCTGGGGAAAAAAAACTCGACGTGTCAACCACGCTAGAGGCGAAAACCTTCTGACAGAAGGTTTACAATTAAATAAATTGTATGTAAACATTGTAATTAATACAGCTATGTATGTTATAATCTTTATGAAGTATTTCCACTTGTAGACCAATGAAACAACAAATAAATTAAATACCAAAAACAAATTGACATTTAATATTAAATGTCAGTTTCTTCTACTAAAAAAATCTTATTAACGAAAACATAATTTTATATGTTCTGGAATAAATTGGTACTTAATTAATTTCTTTGTTTTTTTGATCGACAGGTAGAAATACTTGACGAATGGAAAGATATGTAAACTTTATAAAAACATATTTCTGTGTTGTACTCAATTTTCGTAATTTCATTTGGGATTTCTGCGTGAAATAAGCATTCGTATCTTGTTTTCTACACGCGCTGTAGATTAAGAACGAACCTTGAGAATATATTTTTTTTAACTCCAATTTTTATTTAAAGTAAATTAATTTTAAATTAATTACATTATATAGGGCTTATGGTTTAGAAACGTCAAGTATTGCTTTTCAACCGAAACGAAATAATTATGTTTACTAAAAGACACTATGAATATCATAATTTTTTTTTTTTAAGTGAGAAAAAATGCCTAAACGCACCATCAGGGACGAGACCCGTCCCCGGTGTGTGGGGCTCGCACCCACTAAAAAACCTCACTTTGTCAGGTGTAGAATCCATCCCGGAACCGCTGGTCGCATTACTTCAGGATGGCATCTCGTAGTTAGCCTCGGTCAGCTGCCTCCATTGCTTGGGTCTCTCTCTTCTTCTCCTTCAGCACCTTCTCGACGAACGTGGCGATCTTCTGCCAGTGGTCGTGTCCGGACAGCATCGTTTGCACGACGTTATCCGGCGTTAGAGGTCCTACTTCGTGTTGTAGAGCGTCCCTGTAGTCACTCCACCTCTCGCATTCGAAGAAGGTGTGGTGAGCATTATCTTCCGCAGAGTCGTAATACTAGCATGTCGCGTTCTCTGCTATACCCATTCGAGCCAGGTATGCGTTGAAATACCCGTGTCCGCTAAAAAACTGGGTGAGGTAGTAATTTACCTCGCCGTGGTCTCGCTCCATCCACTCCGTTAGGTTGCGGATGAGTCTGGCCGTCCACCGTCTTCTCGTGTCGTTTTGCCAGCGCTCTTGCCAACATTGTTTTATGCGCTTTAGCGTCCGCTCTTGCTTGTCGTGATCCGACGTCTCGACGTGTCTCGTAGACTCTCTTCTTTTCTAGAGCCAGTAGGTCTATCGGGGTTACTCCTGCGATCACGAGCACCGCCGGTTCGGAAACCGTACGGTATGCGCTGGCGATCCTGAGTGCTCCCCGTCGCTGTACTGAAGCTATCCGCTTTCTGTACTTGTCCTGCTGTAAGGCGTCAGCCCAGATCTCGCTTCCATACAGCAGCCGGCGGCGTTTACTCGCCGTTGGTCCTCCTACGTTGGCCATTAGTCGGCTCAGCGTCGTCGTTACCTTAGCGGCCTTATCGCTCGACGACTGGATCTGTTGCCAGAAGGTCATCTTGCTGTCGAGCTGCAGTCCGATATACTTCACGGAAATTGTAGTGGTTATGACTTCGGTATCCACTGTCATCTCGATCTCCTTAGGGATTCTTCTCCTGGTCAGTAGAACGACCTCGGTCTTCTCCGTTGCCAGGGTCAGGCCGTGTTCGTCCATCCATGTTGTGACTCTTCTCATTACCTGGTTGGGCCTTCTCTGGGCATCCGCCTCGTCACGCGCTAGGATGACTGCCGCTACGTCGTCTGCGTATCCTATCAGATACGCATCTTGCGGCAGCTCCATTCGGAGGATCCCGTCGTAGGACACATTCCATAAGTCAGAGCCGAGTATGGAACCCTGCGCCGCTCCCGCTGTTATCTTCTTCGTGCACGGCCCGCCTGCGGTGTCGTAGACCAGCTTCCTGTCGCTAAGGTAGCTGCGTATCATCTTAAGTAAATAGGATGGCGTGTCGAACGTGTTCTGCAAGGCGTCCAACATGACGTCCCATCTCGCCGAGTTGAAGGCGTTTCTTACGTCTAATGTGACGAGCATCACCAGGGGTCTCGAGTAATGATTTCCCCGTTGAGCGGCTTCGAAGGTCTCCACTACCTGCGCTACGGCGCCGACGGTGGAGTGTCCTTTTCTGAAGCCATGCTGTCTCTCGGACAAGCCTCCCGCGTCGTCTATGCTGCTTTCCAGTCGTGTCTTGAGCAGTCTTTCCAGTAGCTTGCCAGCCGTGTCCAGCATACATAGCGGTCTGTATGCCGATGCCGTGGTTGGGTCGCCCTTGCCTTTGCTTATCAGCACTAGTCGCTGTACCTTCCATCGCTTGCAGAACGCTCGTTCTGTTAAACAGCGGTTGTACATGTTCAGAAGCAGATCTGGGCAGACGCGCGCCACAATCTTGAGAGCTTCCGTTGGAATTCCGTCGGGTCCAGGTGCCTGCCAGTTTTGTAGGGAGTTCGCCGCTCTTGACAGTTCATCGCCGCTAAAAAGCGGGATGTCGTTCAATAGCTCGTCCTCCATTTCCGCAGTTCTCTCCGGATGGGTAGGGAACAACGTGTCGACAATGTTCCGCATCCGATCTCGTTCGAGGACTGGATTCGCCGTCTTCGTCCTAAACTTCTGCATGACGATCTTGTACCATACCCATTGCCCCATGGGTCGTTGTCAATGTCCTGCCGTAGCTCCTCCCACTTACGTTTCTTGCTCCTGTAGATGGCGTTCTTTAGATCTCTCTTGGCGTTCCTAAAGTCCTCGGACTCTAGTTCTGCCGCGTTCGGATCTCGTCGTCTCACTCTGGTTATTCTCCGTCTGAGCTTCTAGCATCTTTTCCGGAGGGTCGCGATCTCGTCGTTCCACCAATACGCAGATCTTCTATTGTGTTTCCTTCTCCGCGGCATGAATATCATAATACATACATCACAAATTTAAATATTGATAGTATTAACAAAAATACAAATTGACAAACTGTGTTGTATTTACCTTACCTTTCAAAACATTTTTGCATGGACAAATTTAAAATTTAGCAAAAAGCGTACCTTCAAAAATAAAGAAGTTACCAATAGTGCGCAGTTAATTTATATCGCTTTGAACATAATAATCATTAATTCATTTAAATATACGTTTAAGCTAATATTTGCGTTCAAATTATTTAAAAATCCTTGTTATATGTAAAATGTTTACTGTAGCCATTTGAACCTATTTGGTCAATAAAAAGAAGTACCTTTTTAACGCTATTATGTGATAATTATGTTTTAAATAATCTGTAAAATAACCCATTGAAGGCAGAATTTTTATATTTGTAATATGTAATTGACGTTTTGTGAATCTAATTGTGCGTTATTCTTGGTAATTAGCACATTAATTTAAAATATTTTTTTGTTGGATTTTGTTATTATTATTTACACACTTCACTAGTTCAACAATTTATAGTGTTTGTAATTAGTTGCAAACTTGGCACTATTAAACGTGAATATTGGAACGAGCTTTTGCGTCACCTGTTTCATACAAGATATTGTGCTATTAGCTAACACGTAAATTGCAATATAATAATATACTCAAAAATTTTCGAATTAGAAGTTCATATTTTGGGATTTTCGCCCTGCTTGGTATAAAACTTATTTTTAGTTTACTTTCGAGTTTTTAAAGTGAAGTAGGCTTTTACAGTTGATCAAACACTAATTTTAGTTCTAGGTAAACTACCTTTTCCGTTTACAGTACGCCAAAGTATTACTAAGAAAAGCTGTTCAGAATGAAAAGCTATGGTGTTATGCAAATTTACAAAATGATCGGCCTACCTTGATAAAATTCAGTATTGGTCAGTATTGCAATTGTGTCAACTTCATTTTCAACTTTCGTCGCAGTTCCTTAAACCTATTCCGGATTTTCTGAATTCGCAAGGCGGATATATTGGGTAAATTTTCTGCATACACTACTTGTTACAGACCAATTGTTTTATTGAACCTAGCTGCTGGAGAAATACTACTAGTGTAAGGATTTTTCACAATAAACGAGTAAGTTTATTTTAATACATATATTGCAATAAAAAAAATCAAAAAAAAACATAAATTCCAGTTCTATGTACATGAAAGACACAAAATAATAATTCTTATATAATGTATAAGCATATAAAATAATATTTACAAATAATATCTCTCGTGCGTTACATGCTATTTTAAATGTGTACTTATGTACTTCTTGTATTTCAAAAACCAAAAGGATGTCTTTAGTGCCTTAAGCACATTATGTTTATATTAATTAACGAGAGCCAAAAGGATATCTTTATCGGAGCGATTCCTAAACTAGGGAGATAGTGAATAATCAGTTCAATAGTTAATACTACCGCGTAAAACACGATACAACTCAAAACTACGTCAAGGAATATCTAATTTCTCGTATATATTTCATATGCGTCTATTTGCGCTTTTTACTATATGCTCCATCCACTGACCTATTATAATAGTGACGATTCCACGAACTACGGTTCGTGTGCTGAACGCAAAGACTCCAGCTCTTATGCGCATTGCGATCAGCGCAGCCAAGTCCTTGGGCGGCTATACCACTAACAAACTGCGCAAAGTCAAAGCACGTCATCTGTTCTACACATTTGTTCACCTCAGAGCGGGCCATGGGAAGTTACACTAGACGCATAGAATGCAGTGCGATGTGGCAACGCGTAGGCATGCGCCACGCAAGATCGCTCGTCGATCACGACATCACTGACCATACTCTTGCTCGATTTAAGTTCAACTGAATTGTGTATGCATGAGTGTCGACGCCAGACGCAAGCTACAACGCGAAGGGGGGAATACGCTGTTGCAATTCACACTGCTATGGCCCGCTCTGAGGTGAACTAATGTGTATAATACGGGCCGGCTCGTGCTTCTTGACGCAGTTTTGAAGAAAGCTCCGACGTAGTTGTGTTTTAAAGGATAGCTCCGACGTAGTTGCATTTTAGATATGCAATCGGTAGCGCGCGCTTCTTTTCGTCGCTCCGACGCAGTTTTGAGGCAAGGTCCGAGGTAGTTTTATGACGATAACTCCGACGTAGTTGCGTTTTAAGATGGCAGCTCCGACGTAGTTGCGTTTTAGAATTATATCCTATCGGTGGCTTTTGTTTCTATTAATTCGTTATCATGATTTTACTTATTTATATTATAATTATATTACATTAAGCGTGAGATTTAGACATATTAATTTAACAAAATACTGAATATATAGCATATAGGTGTAAAATAAAAAGAATGCTTGTTTTTAAATGTCTTTGAGACCTTAACACTACTTGTTGGATGCCTGGATTTTATCAAGTAGGTCGATCATTCTGAAAATTTGCATAACGCCATAATTTTTCATTCTGAACAACTTTTCTTAGTAACACTTTGGCATGCTGTGAACGGAAGAGGTAGAACTAAAATAGTGTTTGCTCAAATGTAAAGGCCTACTTGACTTTAAAAAATCGAAAGTAAACTAAACATACCAATCCAGGGTCATAGAGTATATGTTACACTCAATACTCGAATTCGGACAATGCCGGAAAAAAGATGCAAAACTAGATGTGAACAAGAAAAGTGTCCCATACCCGAAATTTCTTTTTTAAACGGCTATTGAACGTGATAAACTGAGCAGAACTAGTTTGCTGCATTTTCCAGTAAGCAGAACTAGTTTTGTGCATTTTACAATAAGCAAAATTACTTCTGCGCATTTTAAAGTGACACTTTTTCATTATAGTATAGTATTATTATTTATACAATAATATAATATAATATAATATAATAATGTATGTAATTAAATATATATTCATTATACATCAAGCAACATACCTAATTGCGTTAGTAGGCCTTTAGTGCCCCTGTCTTCACTGTGATCTAAAAGATCTATTCTGAGTTAAAGAAATAATATGTTTGTCATGAGCAATGTCAGCATACAAGAGATTACGATAACTCCTTATAATTACAATAACTCTGTGTTTGTTTGATTTTAACAATTCGTCGTTTCGGCATTTTATCTATTTAAAATCGTTTTCTTGAATATTATATGTAATATGGACGACGCGAACGGCAAAACTATACAAGCTGTTTAAAATTCGGGGGGCGCTATGGGGGTCTTGTTTATTATACAATTATAATATCTTGAACACATCCAGGACGTACTAAGCTATACCGAGAAACAAGAATTTACTGCTTTTAATTTTTTCTTATATCTCTCTACATGCGAAGTTCTTCACTGGATCTCTTGGTGCAGAAGTAGAACACTAAACACTTTAACCCACTGAACACTGAATAAAACTAGAGTTTTATTATCGCCTTGATAATGACAGCTTTGCTGTTGAAACGCGTCGGTGTTTTAGTTAAAACTTGTTTGGTGTTCAGTGGGTTAAAGTGTTTAGTGATCTCTCTACATGTATAGTTTTTGTAAATTTTCTGAAATAAGAAGCATTTTCTTGCGGTAGCTTCCTCAAATAAATGTGCTTATCTTTTAATTCCTGATTTATTTCCACTTAGAGGTCAATAAAACAATAAATAATTAAATACCAATTTATTCCATAACATATAATAATATGTTTATTGACCTCTAAGTGGAAATTGTTAAAAATGATAATGCACCTCTTTGCTTTCTTCTTTATTATTCATCAGTCAAAACAAAGACAATAAAACCACCTTTTTCTAGATATATCCTAACCTATACATTTCTTACTCTACTCACACACTCTACTATATATGAAAAAGAACTATATCCGCATGTAGTAAAAACTACTCGAATATTCCACAGATGTCGCCACATAATATGAACTTACATATTCCAACACGCCTCCTTAAGTTCATATTATGTTCAACCTACAACTACTTTACATTTAGCTTATTTCTACATTTTTCGAATTTATTTCGACTCAAAGGTTTAGTTAAAATATCCGCAACATTTTCTTCGGAGTCTACTTTAACAATATCAATTATACCACTGACATAATTTTCATTTACAAAATGATAATGCGTTTCTATATATTTAGAATTTTTTGTAAAGTTTCCAAATTTTGCTATATTTATCGCACCGGAGTTGTCTTCATAAATATTTATCGGATCACAAACTTCAACACTAAAATCTAGTAGGATGTCTCTTACAACCTTTAATTCACTCACGCACTCTGATAATGCTACATACTCAGCTGCTGTGGAGGATTTTGTTACACTATTTTGTTTCTTTGATTTCCAATAAATCAAATTTCCAAACAATTTAATTACATATCCAGTCGTCGACTTCCTATCAGTAATATCACCTGCCCAGTCTGCATCAACATGACAATCTAAAATTTCAGCATTTAAATTTCTATCAAAAGTTAATTTCAAATCTTTGGTTAAAACTAAATATTTTAGAACTCTCAATGCATACTTGTAATGAGTATTATTGTAACAATTTTGAAATCGGCTCAAGTAATTCACACTGAAACTTATATCAGGTCGTGTTGCCGAGCTAATATACAAAAGTGCTCCAATTAAATTTCTATACTTAATTTCATCATATGCTGATTGCGCAGGTTCCAGCTTTAAATTTTGTTCCATTGGGGTTGCATATAATTTTGTATTTACAATATCATATTTTTTTCTAACGATACAATATAATCCTTTTGATCTAAAGTCATTTTACCTATATCATAATCATAATTTATATTAATACCTAAATAAATATTTATTTCACCCAAATCTTTCATTTGAAATCTTTTAAATAATAAGTCTTTAACAACATTTAATTTTGTTTTATCTTTACAACATATAATCAGATCGTCTACAAATAGAATTAGGTAAACCTCATTATTTTTAATTTTATCCCTTAGTATATACAAACAATAGTCATTATTACTTCTTACAAAGTGTAATTGTTTTAAATAATTATCAAAACACTCATACCAAGCTCTTGGGCTCTCTCTCAGTCCATACAACGCTCTTTCTAGTTTTAATACTTTACCCGTACCGTCCTCATATCCTTGTGGTTGTTTTACATACACTTCTGATTTAACTTTTCCATTTAAGAACGCCGTTTCTACATCCAGTTGCATAATTATGAGCCCATTTTGACAACAATAAGACAATAAAATTTTTAACGTTTGCATCCTTGCTACTGGAGAGTAAATATCATCAATTATATCATTCTGCTGGTATCCCCTAACCACTAATCTAGCTTTGTAAACCCCACTATTCTTTTTCATGTAAACCCATTTTAAATCTAAAACTTTCTTATTTTCTGGTCTTTCAACAGTTATCCAAGTTTTATTTTTAATTAGACAATTCATTTCTTTCTCCATTGCAGTTTTCCAATTTTCGGAGTCATCACTATTTATTGCGTCATTATAAGAAACAGGATTTTCAGCATTTACATGGTTTACATAAACAACACTATTATACACAAAGTTATCATCATTAAATCTAGTAGGCTTAACTTTCTCTCTGGTTGATCGTCTTAATCCTAAGTTAACATTTTGATCATTTACTTCTTCATTCATATTATTTTCATCTTCATCATTCTCAATGTTACTATCATTTAAAGTTACATCCTGATCTTCTTTTGAATCATTTTCAAAACCAATACAGTTTGTATCCTCTTCAACTATATCGACATGTCTTGCAACTATTACCTTATTATCAATTAAAACTCTATACCCAACATTTTCATAACCTAACAAAATACCTAAATCTGCTTTTCTGTCCCATTTACAATTTCTCTTTTGTTCAGGTACTCTAACAAAGACTTTACTTCCGTACATTTTCAAATGCTCTACACTAGGTTTTTCACCAAACATTATTTCATACGGTGTTTTATTTTTTTCTACAGTATTAGTAATAGTCCTATTTTTCAAATAAGTAGCCGTTTTGACTATTTCGGGCCAGAAACGTTTGTGCACTTTGGCCTCTGTTAATAAGCATCTCGACATATCCATAATATCCCTATTATACTTTTCCGCTGTTCCATTTAATTCGTGAACATATGGTGGACAAGGTTCAATAGATATTCCTCTTTCTCTCGCAAAACTATATATATCTTTATTCATATACTCTTTACCATTATCACACCTCACTCTTTTTATTCTTTTACCAGTTTTACTCTCTATCAAATTTACATAGTCAATAAAACAATTGTATACTTCCCCTTTTGATTTAATAGTATAAGTTTTCGCTACCTTACTATAGTCATCAATAAAAGTTAAAAAATATTTCTCACCGTTCAAACCTATAGTGCTATGTGGTCCGTTTAAATCGGTATGTACGATTTCTAATATTTCTTTTGCTCTTGTTCTTTGAGTTTTAAATGGTAAATTATGCATTTTATTTTGCAAGCATATTCCACATTTTAAGTAATCAGACTCTAACTCTTTTGGCAAACCTTCTAGTATTTGTTTATTACACATTATTTTTAAATAATTAAAGTTTACATGACCTAAGGTTCTATGATACTTTTCTTTTTCTGTCATATGAGATTTAATTGTTACATTTGTTTCAGTTTTTACAATCTCACTTGTCATATGATACAAATCATTATTTTTGAACGCTAATGCAATTAAATTCCCATTTGGATTATATATCTTTGAAATGTTTCTTACTGAAACAATTTTATTTTTAATTGTAATTTTTCCATAACTAATTAAATTTCTATCCATTTCTTTAACATAAAACACATTTGACATTTTATTTGCTACCTTTTTACCGTAAACATTAAATTTGTGTACTATATTACCGACTTTAGTTGCCTTTAGATAACGACCATCTCCGACTTTTACATTTACTGGTTCCTTAAGATCTACAGATTCATAAAAATATTCATCATTATTTATGATATGATCGGAGCAACCGCTATCAAGTAACCATTCAATGTTATTAATACAATTATTAACCTCAACATTATTTGATTTATTTAATTGTGGTCTAACCTCGATTTCTGTACAAAAGCTGCTGGCATTATTCTCTTCATTTCGCTGACCTTGTTGATGCTGATTTGGCTGCCAACTGCTACCTTGTCGATGTTGACTCCAGCCTCGACCAGCTCCACGGCCGCCGCCGCTACGTTGCTGCCAATGTTGTTGTTGTTGTTGGCGTCCGCTTCCTTGCTGTAGCGCGCCGCCTCTGGGCTTCCAGAGATTTCCGCTTGTCCTCGTACTCGTACATTGAGCTTTGAAGTGTCCATATTTGCCGCACTTGAAGCATGTTTTGTCTTGTTTCCTTTCCGTCTTGAATGCACTAGAACTATTTTTGCTTCCTTCTTCCTTTTCTTTTAATTCAACCATTTTTATTTTACTTTTCACATATTCAACTGTTTGATCTGATTCTTTCAATACATCTATTAGATCACCAACATAACTTAACGAACTTGGAAGCATTTTGATCATGTAGCTTAGTTTTTCTTTTTCACTCACATTTGCACCTGCACTTTTTAGTTCGTTTACTAATTTTTCAAACTCGGTAAAAAATACGCCCGAGTCTTCGAAGTCTTTTAACCTTAATTTTTCCAATTTATTTCTTATACAAATTTGCAGTGCTGTAGATTCTTTTAAGTATAACTCGTCGAACTTTTTCACTATTTCGTAGGCCGTTTCTTTGTCTTTTATAAACTGTAACTGATCGTTTGAAATTCCACTGTAAATCACGTTGATTGCCTTCAAATCGTTTCCATTCCACTCGTCCTCTTTATCTGTTGCTGTTTTTTTTCTGGTCACTACCTCATGGCATTTTTTCAACTTTAAAATCATCGTAATTCTCTTTTTCCAACACTCGTATTCTTTACCGTCAAAAACAGGAACTCTTATTTCATCTGCCATTTCTTTGCTATTTATCATCACTAATCTTTTATTCTAGATAACAACTACGAACTGCTACCATGTTAAAAATGATAATGCACTTCTTTGCTTTCTTCTTTATTATTCATCAGTCAAAACAAAGACAATAAAACCACCTTTTTCTAGATATATCCTAACCTATACATTTCTTACTCTACTCACACACTCTACTATATATGAAAAAGAACTATATCCGCATGTAGTAAAAACTACTCGAATATTCCACAGATGTCGCCACATAATATGAACTTACATATTCCAACAGAAATAAATCAGGAATTAAACGATAAGTACACAAAGGTCAAAAAATACATATATTAAATGTGCTAGAAATGCTTTTTTGTTATTTCAATGTTTTTGAAACGCTGAACTATTTTTCTAAATACCCTATGCATGTTATATTGTTGAAATTATCTGTGTGGTGTGTTCATATGTTAAACATTTGTTTTGACATTTCTTATCGATTCTCCTAGGTTAGTAAGAAGGTTAGAATGATGGATGATTTTATTATTAATGTTCTTAGATCTTAGAGATCTAGATCTTTTTTTATTAGAATTTGTCGTCTAAATAGATATATTTATCCACACTGATTGAATATCGCAATCACATAATCTGTAATTTCATGTCAGTTCTTCTCATAAAATTATACGTTACTACAAAATAATTAAAAGAAATAATAATAGTAATAAGACATCTATTTTTATTTTTTATAAATGAAACAAACACGGTTGTTTGCTATGACCTTTTTTATCACAACAAACCGTTAAATGTTATAACTAAACATGCTTACCATATGCAATATAGGAGATTTATCGGGTTTGCGGTTGGCCAGCGTACGGTCGAAGAATAACAACCTTGAATTGCAGATTAGTATGCAGTCCTGTCGTATATAAATATGCCACCATCGATGAGCTCACTTAACAGTCCAATGGTGAAAATAGTGCGTAAAATTTTTCTTATAATTTAAGTTAAACGCAAAACTGCATGCCCAACGTTTAATTTGATTGGTTGAACAATCTTATTTGAATCAATATTTGAATCTAAACATTATTTTTATCGACAATTGCACAATTTTACCGAAATTTGCGTGCATGAGAATCTAGCCTTAGATATGTCTTTTACAACGTTATACTGCGAGCAAAAGGCACCGATGTCTACAAATTTGAATTAAAAATATAAAAAATACTAAAAAAATGATTGTTGTTTTTCCAATATGACATCAAGTAAACTGTGATTTTCCTTATTCATTGTTGGCTATTAGCAGCACAATATTAAAATAAAATAGATAATTTAATCGATTTTAATTTCTATTATATCTCGATATTGCCGTAATGGAACATCAAACCAAAATATATATAACTGCTCTTACTTTTGAAGCAACATAGATCCATAGAATTGTGTGCATCGTACTGTATAAGGAATATATTGGTTACTATAATATACAGCCTATTTTTTCTAGGGTTGGGCGGCCATTTAAACATGATGCCTGTAATTGGTACTACGGAAATTATCCTCCGCCGAAAATAAAGTGGAGACCAGCAAAATTTATGTAATACAAAGTACATTTTTGAGGAATGTTAAAATTCTAATTAATCTATGAAATAAATTTTTTGCTCTAATTGTAGGTACTATTTTATTAAGACTTTAACAAATATTTATTTTTACTGCAAATCTTGTAAAATAATATAAATAATTTTACTTTGAATACTATTGCTTTGTTTCAAACATTTCACGTGGATTTTCACTAGAACATTTGCGCATTCTTTTTTTATTTAAATATTCTGATAAGTGACACTATGTTTCATCCTAGAAGAAGGATTTGTCAATATTCATATTATTCATTGACAGTAATTAAGTCGGGTTACCTTATCGATGGATAAGAGTTCTTCACCTTATAAAACTCTGTACAAGCAAACGAAATAGATATTGAATCAACATGTAGTCACAACCGATCGAAATGTACAATAAAACTACCAACAATAAAATTACCGTGTTTTGACGGGTCATTTACAGCCTGGAGAAGTTCTTTAGACGCGTTTAATACACTCATACACAATAACGAAGATCTTACTAATGTTCAAAAATTAACGTATTTGAAATCATCGCTACAGGGTGAACCTCATGATTTAATTTCAACATTAGAATCTACTGCTACGAACTACGACGTAGCAATAGATTTATTTAAAAAAAAACGCTATGATAACAAAAGAAGGATAATAAACAATCATGTACTGACTATTTTGAATATAGCTGCAATTACGCGCGAATCGGTTGTGCATTTTAAACAGTTATTGAACACGGTTCAAACACATTTAAATTGCTTAAGATCGCTAGGGCAACCGGTGGACGAGTGGGATAACATTTTAATTCCGATACTTATTACAAAACTCGATAATCAAACCGTAAAAGAGTGGGAAACTAAAATAAATTCACTTAACGATACTGAGCAAATACCTTTATTAAATGATTTACTAGAATTTTTAAACAATAAACTTTTAACGTTGGAAATAGTTGCACCCAATCACAAGGAAAATGTAAAACAAACGTCTTGGTTACTATTACTACTACTGCTACTGCAAATACAAATTACACACACACATGTCCATACTGCAAACAAGCACACTTAATCTATAATTGTGAAGTATTCGCGAAATTAAATGATCAAGAGAAAAATAATATTGCACGCAAAATCAAATTATGCATTAATTGTCTAAGAAAAGGGCATTTTTTAAACAGTTGTACTTCCACATCAAGATGTAGGATATGTAAGAAAAAACATCATACGCTTTTACATATAACAAGTAAGAATAAAGATGTAGTCAGTCAAACAACAAATAGCACAAACGTAAACGAAACAGCCAATTATTCTTTAATTGGTACAAACTGTCAAACTATTTTATCAACAGCAATTATGCATACTACACAAAAGACATAAACTTACGAAGTAAGAGCATTACTCGATAGTGCATCTCAATCAAACTTCATCACTGAAGATCTATGTAACAAGCTTAACTTAAAAAGAAAACAGATTAAAATAAACGTTACAGGTATTAATCAAGGAATAATAAACATCGCTAAAAGTGTTGAATTAACGTTAAAATCACGCATATACAATTATGATATTACTATTAATTGTCTAGTGGTACTTTCGATGCAAAGGCAGTAGAAATTCCAGCCAACATAAAATTAGCTGATCCAAGTTTTAACAATTCAGATAAAATAGACGTTCTCATTGGCGCTAGTATATTTTGGAATCTTGTTTGTGTAGGGCAGATAAAGAGAGATAACATAATATTTCAGAAAACAACATTAGGTTGGATTTTGTCAGGGGAATTAATGAATATTAATGGAAATAATAATACAAGTGTAGCATGTTTGTCGGTAGAAGAATTAAACAAGAAGGTAGAACGTTTTTGGGAAATAGACGAATTTGTCTCAAATTCTAAAGGTCTAACAGCTGATGAAGAGTATTGTGAAAATTTCTTTGCGGAAACAACTACTCGTGATACAGATGGTAAATTTATTGTTAAGATTCCGTTCAAAGATAATCCAAATAAATTACAAGGCACTTATTACATTGCAAGATCGCGATTTGAGATTATCGACTTAAATCATATGAAAGAAGTTGTACCAGATCAACACGCTAATATGTATTATACCGCATCACGGAATGCATAAGGAAGAGAGCGAAACAACAAAACTAAGGTTGGTTTTTGATGCTTCTTGCAAAGATTCAAACGGCATTTCACTAAACGACCTAGAACACACAGGACCAGTCCTGCAAGACGATATTTTTCTATAATGGCACGATTTCGGTTGCATGCGTTTGTTCTCACAGGGGATATAGCAAACATGTATCGGCAGGTATGGATTCATCCAGAGCAGCGACGGTATCAACGTATAATCTGGCGTAATGATGTCAACAAACAATTGAAACGGTATGAACTGTGAACAGTCACATATAGAACAACAAGCGCACCGTACTTAGCTATCAAATGTTTATCACAATTAGCGGTGGATTGTGTGAAGAATTATCCTGTAGAATCAAACATAATCAAACAGGATTTTTATGTAGACGATATGATCACGGGTCGTGACGATTTAAATGAATTAAGGCAAATTAAACAAAATATAATGCAAATACTTGGTAGTGCTGGGTTTGAATTAAGGAAATTTCAAAGCAATACACCAGAGCTAATAGATACAGCGAATTGGGAATCAACGACTTTCGACAGGCAATATAAAACACTAGGTGTGACTTGGAATCTACGAGGAGACACGTTCAGTTATGCACTCAACCGTCAAGGTAGTCAGCGTGAGGTAAGCAAAAGAGCAGTCTTAGGAACGATAGCACAACTATATGATCCGTTAGGTTTACTTGCACCTGTAATAGTTGTAGCAAAGTTAATAATTCAAGAGTTATGGAAACTAAAACTATCGTGGGATGAATCAATTCCTATGAAGACACACACACAATGGACTCAATTTATAGAAAATCTCCACCACATAACACAATATTCATATACCTAGGCAAGTCTTAATCAATAACTTCACATCTAAAGAATTGCATGCGTTTGCAGATGCATCTGAGAAAGCCTATGGTGCTTGCATATATATAAAATCTACAAACCGAAACAACGAATCGATTATTTCACTCTTAGCTGCAAAATCAAAGATTGCTCCCTTGAAAGCTACTACTTTACCGCGATTAGAATTGTGCGCAGCTGTTTTAGCAGCTCAGTTAGTTGAGAAATTTCACAGAAGACATTTTATTGGTTTTATTGGATTCTCAAATCAGTCGCTGTTGGATAAGAGCAAATCTTAGCAAATGGAAACCTGATGTTGCCAATCGTGTTGCAGAAATTCAAAAACGTTCCAAAACAGAAAATTGGCATCATGTGAAATCTAAAAATAATCCTGCAGATTTGATATCACGTGGAGTCCTTCCCGAGTGTTTAAATGAGAAAACTATATGGTGGCAAGATCCACAATGGCTTGCAAACAATACGAAGTACTTCTCTGACGATGTAATTGACGAGAAGATGGAAAGCATTCCAAAAGCACGCAAAACTAGGGTTCAAACATTCTATTCCGAAGAGATTGAAGACAGATTTCCAATTGAAAACTACTCATCTTTTACTAAATTGCAGCGAGTTATTGCTTACTGTTTGAGATTCGGTAATAATTCAAAACTTCCCAAATCAGAACGAATAATTGGACAATTAACAGTAACCGATCGCGCAGCAGCTCTTACTAAGCTAGTTCAAATGGTTCAAAAACATTTATTTACCAAGGAACATGAAAGACTATCAAGAGGACAAAACGTAGAAAAAAGAAGCAAATTACTTACCTACTACCCTACCTCCTTTTCTCGATGATAACCAAGTAAGTAGAGTGGGCGGGAGGCTACAACTATCTGATTTTAATTACGACAAAATGCATCCTATACTCTTACCCAAACAAAACCATTTTTCTGAATTAATTGCAAAGCATGAACATGAAATGCTTAAGCACGCAGATCCAAAATTAACTTTATGTAGTACACGCGAAAGGTTTTGGCTGATATCGGGAATGCGTACAGTAAAAAAGATTATACGTAATTGTTTAAAATGTACAAAAATTAATACAAACCCAATTACACTAGTAATGGGCAATCTACCCCAAGGGTAATGTACCCATTTCATTCAACGGGAGTTGACTATGCAGGGCCTTTTTCAGTTTTTTTTTTTTTTTTTTTTTTTTTTTTTTTTTTTAATGTGTGGTGGGTGCTTAGTTGCAGTGACTCCGTAAGCTGTATTACTTGTCTGGCTATCACTGCAACTCTTGCGGTGTAGTTTAGTGTGTGTAAGTTGTGTTTAAATGGCTTTGTGACAGCATCATATCGCCTTTGATGATGCCGCGCTGTTAATCACTTTGCTCCCAACAGCGAATGGCAAGTCGATCCGGGATTAAACTCTCTGAAAAAATGTCACCGTCCCTCCAGAGAATTGAACCCCGGCACCTATCGTCCTCTCACAACAATAGTCAGCCGCCTAACCACTGCGGCCATCGACCCCGTTAGTTAAAGATAGAAAAGGAAGGGGAACCAGAATTGAAAAATGTTATATTTGCTTATACCGGGTTCTTTTTTTATCATTACACATACACTTTTCCTATGTGTAACTTAAAAAAAAAAATCAATGCATTATAGCTGCATAGTAGGCAACCAGTTATACAGCCGTATTTTGACAAGCGAGAACCATGAGCTGTCGTATTTTTATTAACTTTTTATTATTTTGAAATAAAAAGTGAAATTGTAGAGGAAATACTGTACGATACACATTTTAAAATGCTATTTTACTTTGCTTATTTTAAATTGTTCCACGCGCTAATAATCCCTGGTACCGCAAATCTTACTTCGAAAATAAAATAGATTGGTGTATAATTGGTTGCCTACTATGTCAATGCATTGACTTTTTTCTTTTTATCATTACACATAGGGAAAGTGTATGTGTAATGATAAAAAAAGATCCCTGTATATATAGACACATCGAAAAAAATCGTAATTAGAGTAGGCTATGTGAATGGATTGTTACTTTAGCCACTTTCACATAATGACATTTATTCCTTGACATTTAATTTGAGGTTATAAACTTTGGTTACAATAAAATGTCAAATAATAAATGTCATTATGTGGTAGTGGCTAAAGCAACGATCAAATACATTTACATAGCCTACACCAATTAAGTTTTTTTTCGATGGCACGTTATATATTGCTGCAATACACTTAGCGGGCTTAGTACAGATTTATTTTTGTTATCCTTGAAACGTTTCATAGCTAGACGAAGTAAACCTTCGAATATATACAGTGATAACGGCACAAATTTTATCGGTGCAAAAAATTAATTGTCAAATCTTTACGAATTTTTATTAGTAAATCATGATAACATTTAAGGATCAATTGCAAATGAAGGTATCAAATGGCATCTCATCCCTCCGCGTTCTCCGACTTTCGGTGGGCTCTGAGAGGCAGCTGTAAAAAATGTAAAATATCATTTACGTAGAGTTTTATGTAATTCAATACTTACCTACGAAGAGTTCTATACAATGCTAGTGCAGATAGAATCAACTCTCAATTCAAGACCATTAACTCCTTTAAGTTCTGATCCCAATGATTTAGAACCACTAACACCAGCACACTTCCTCATTGGTCGTTCATTCACATCTATTTCAGATCCTGATCTTACCGACGTACCAGAAGCCAAACGGACAAGATTTCAGTTCCTTCAGCACTTGAATCGTCAGTTCTGGAACAAATGGTCCAAGGAATATGTATCACAGCTACAACGAAAGCCAAAAGATACACAAGAGCATTTCTACCTCAAGGTTGGCGCAATGGTGATTATGAAAGAAGACAATTTACCTCCAGCGCAGTGGCGCCTCGACAGAATCGTCCAGTTGCATCCAGGCAAGGATGGTGTGACAAGAGTAGTGACAGTTCAGTGTGCTACGGGCCAGTACAAGAGGGTAGTGGACTGTATATGTGTATTACCAATAGAAACTGACTAACCTACAAGAAAACCAACTTACATGCTTATATCATAACATTTATATTTGCCTTTATTCATAGTTTTAAATTTATTTGTATTTTTACATTTACCTTTTATTATATTGGAATCTTTCCAATTCCAAGGTGGCCAGCACAATGTATACTTTTCACTCTAAATTTTGAATTTGGCGGGTCACCCCAGAAAGAAATATAATGTAATAAAAAATAAGACAGATTGTAACAAGATGGCTACGAAGTAGAAACACATATCTCATTAAAGAAAACCTTAAACGATAAGAAAAATGTGTAGGGGACACCGGGGCGTAACGGGGTACCGGGGCAGAACGGAATTGGTTATAAATTTTGCGCCCTGGACGACCGATACTACTACCGCCCTCTGCAATTATCTAGTAGAGTGCTACGCGTTATCTGCCAACAAAAAAACCGGTGATTCCAAACAGTAGAGAGTGTTTTCGACCAAACGTGGTGAAATTGTGTGTGTTCATTTAGGATGCGCTTGCGTACATTTAGGTATGTCATAATTTTTTGAATGTCAAAATCTATCAGGTTATGTGTTAAAGTTTTCTAATTCTGCACGATTTTTGAATCATGGTTCTCACCACAGAGCACAAATTTTACATGATTGAAACCTATTTTCGAACGGGTGTGCTAGTTAATGGAACTTGGGAATACAGTCAACGTTTGTGTTTGGACAATTTTCGAGAGCACTTCCCAGCCGTAGCAGTATTCCGGACAATTTTTATGCATGCCTTACGAATTGTGTTGAAATGTTTCGCGACGCTGGTTCTGTGACGCATAAAAAAAGGTGCTGGTAGACCTAGAGTTCGTACAGAACAAATTACTAATGACGTTCGTCAACGTATGGAAGAAGAAATTACAAAACCTTTAAAACGTCTCTCTCAAGAAATTCAGCTTTCTTATGGAACATGCCAAACGATTGTAAAGAAGGACCTGAACATGCATCTACATAAGATGCAATCATATCAAGCTCTTCTGCCTGCAGACCACCCCAGACGCCTTGCGTACTGCCATTGGGTCGTTAATAATTTAATGAATGACGATCTGCTGAACTTAACTTCTTTTCTGACGAAGCTTGGTTCCACCTTTCGGGATACATCAATTCTCAGAATATGCGAATATAGAGCACCGATAACCCGCATATTTTTATTGAAACGCTACTACATGCTCAGAAAATTGATGTTTGGATGGCAGTTTCTCGCAGAAGAATAATTGGGCCAATTTTTTTCAATTTCACCGTCAACGCAGAAAAGTACAGAAATATTTTTTTGACTGAATTTGTGCAACAGTTAGACGATGATGAACTTCAATACGGTTATTTCCAGCAAGACGGTGCAACAGCATATTACTACACGAGAAAATCTTGCTTTTCTCCGCGAGTTTTTTGATGACCGGCTGATAAGTTTGCATACGGAAGTTGAGTTTCCTCCGAGATCACCTTGTTTGACAATTATGGACTATTTTATCTCTCCTTATTTAAAAAATAATATTTTCGCAAATCCGATACATAATTTGCAAGAACTGCAACAAAGAATTGTTCAGCAATGTGCAACCATAACGCCAGAAATGCTTCAAAACGCTTTTCACTGCATGAGGAGGCGCGTAAACTTGTGCATTGAACAAAACGGGGGACATTTTCAACAATTATTGTAATTTTGTTTTTCTGGTTAATAAAAACGTTATTTATTTCATAACTTGTAGTTCATTATTATTTTACAGCTAAACTAAGTAGGTAACACATTTGTAGGTTATTGATAATGTCAGTGTAGCTTGACAATGATTGAATTATTTCAAAAGAATGATTTAAACTAAGGCAAGCGATTTACATTCCATGACTAACATTGCCCAATTTAATTTTTGATATCATAGTACCTATTGTATTATCTATGGTTGGCGCATAAATACTGACTATCGCTGAATATTTCTTCCGATGTCTTGGCGGGCTAATACAAAGGTAGGTACTATATTTATCGACAAAAGGATCGCCGCATAGTTGGCGGTCTAATACAAAAAAGCTAAACTTACCGACAAAAGAAATAAAACGAATTTTCATTTATGTTCACGTTATAGAGGCAAAATGTTCTTGACATTCACGTTTTGGAATACGCATATCAATTTGGCTGTTCACGTAAGAATGTTCACGTTATGGGACGTTCGCGTTATCGAGACTACTGTATTCCTTAATTTTAGCTGTGTGTATACTTTAGAATGTTAGGTTAGTTTAACGAATATCAGTCGATCCCATTCTTTAGATGTCAAGTCTTATTTAATGATGTAATTAATATATTGTATGTGCACAGATCACACATGTTCGTGTAATCCACAGTGTAATCGATATTTAGACGCACGTCATCAATTTTTATGCGTACGAATCAAATTAGTACTTCTAGTTCAAGTTAAGCACTATATACATAATGCATTAAAATACAGACAGTAAACATACACACACAGTAGGTTAGGATTTTTCTATGGTTAGGATTCTGCCAATTGAGCATTAACCTAAAACACGCATTACGTTTGATTATAACGTTTATATGGAAGAGCATCTATAAGACGAATTTCGCCTTTTTAATAAAGTCCTATTATATAAATCTGTCATATTGCAAATAAGTTATGACAATGAATACTAATGATGTACAATCTGACACGTGATTAAGGCAGTAGTCTAGATATGATTTGTATTGCAGACATACGTATTTTCCGGGCTTGAATATTCGACGCCTATATTAAATAAGGATAGGTAGATTAACCGACAATCTTTGCTTATGTCATCAAACAATGACGTGTGTCTAAAGATCCATTACATGATCGTATGTGTGCATCTTATAGACATGAGCACTTTATGTAGGTTAAGAGCCAAATTCATAATTGTACCTCAAGTAGCCCTCATCCTTACCTTATCTAAGACTCAACTATCACTCATTGGAGGAAACCTTATTCTCATCTCAATTTTATGATCCATAAACATGAGTAAGCGTCTTGCTAAGTTGAGGTACAGATGAGAAACGACGAACCTGCGTCGAACTATACCTCAGGGATTGTGATGACGTATTTATGACGTTTTCTTTGTTGAACCAATAACAGGACGGTATCTGGAGCGCACATGGGACCAGATATTTGAATATTTTATTGCAATTATCCCAATTAAAAACACATTTTTACCAGAAATGAAAAATGGTCATTTAATTCTTAGTAACATCCGTGTAGAGACCTAACTTAATCACAACTAAATTCTACCTATATCCTACCAGTAATGGACTCGAACGGATCGTATTTTACTGGCGACGAAAAAATTTATTTAAAAGAATTAGTTAATAAATATAAAGACGTAATTGAGTGCAAAAGAACTGATTGCATCAGTGTGGCAGACAAGAAAAGAACGTGGTGTTTATTAACAAAGGAATTTAATGCTATATCAGAACATAATAGTGTAAGTATCCATATACAAATAATTAGTATGGGAAAAATAAACGCGCTACAACTCTTTATGATGCGCATTTGCAATAACCGATTTTGAAGTTACTTACATTATACTTATATAATCATGTAACACTTATCCCTACAACAGCGAACTACTGAACAGTTAAAGAAATGCTGGGACAATATGAAAAATAGAAGGAAGAAGGAGTTGGCTGAAGAAAAGAAGCAACGGATGGCAACAGGAGGAGGTTCATATGTCCCACCACCCCAAGATCACCAAACAGATGATATATTAAGTAATATTGATATAGAAATAACTGATACTGTAGATACTGATGCTATTGCATTAGTAGAGGGCATCCCTCAACAAAGTATTGCTTGCCGATGAAAACCTGGAAACAGAAGAAGGTAAAATAAATATAAAATATGTAGATTTGCAGGAAATTGTGGGACTATATTGTGTTCTATTTTTTAGAAATACATATAGTTGTCGAAAAGGGTACTCCTTCAAGAAGTGGAAGTGAAGGTATTGTATAAGTATAATGTATATGTATATATATATAATTATAAGGTGTACACATCCAATATTTTACAGTAACTAATGAACATCTAACCCCAGGGAGTTTTTTGCCAACAAGGAAACGAATAGCACCTTCGTATACTTCCAGGGGTACTGCCATCGAGAGAGAATTGGAGGTGCGATTACAACGTAATCATGAAATGCAACGGAATGAGCAGGAACTTCATGCTCTTCGGATCCAGGAGCAACAATTACGAATTGAAGAACAACAATTAAAGATTGCAGAGCAAAAACTTAGAAATAAGATAGCAATGTATGAATTAGAGATTATTAAAAAAAAATTTGAAAATGAAGATTAAATAAATTGAACAGCAGCTTTTTTTTCTTATTTTATACATCACTAGGAAATATTAACCAATTAAAAACTTTTACCTGTTCAAATAATGTTTTATTCAAATAATAGATATATACAAATTCTGGTTTAAATATTAAAAAGTGTTACTGAAATTGACTTTTAAAAATTAAAGTGTCGCTGAATAAATGCAGCTCGAATAGCATTTCCTCTTGCTGGTATAACAGCTACAGGTGGACCATCTATTACTCTATCAACAAAGTCTTCTTGTACATGTTGTTCTCCTCTCAATATTGCAATATTATGTAAAACTGCAGTCGCAGCTATTATGCGAACAACATTCCTTAATTTGTATTGCAAGCATGTTGTCAAACATCGAAATCTTGATTTCCATATCCCAAAAGTTCTTTCTACAACATTTCTTGTTCGAATATGAGCATTGTTATATAAGTTCTGCGCTCTTGTGGCTGGATTTAATACAGGTGTAAACAGGTAATGTGTTTGTTGATATGCGCTATCTCCAAGCAACAACCCTGTTAATAACTCCTGTTCAAATCTTAACCTTACTGCGCTATTATTAAAAATCCTACTGTCATGTGCAGAACCTGGCCAGCGTATCACTATGTCCAATATCTCACAGCGAGGACCAGCAATTACTTGTATATTAAGCGACATCCAACCTTTCCTGTTTCTAAACACTTCTGCATTTTCTCCCCCAGGGTTTTTATTTCTATGTGTGTCCCATCAACACATCCGCTTACTCCTGGAAATCCTCCAATTTCAAAAAATAAATTTCTATTATTATTCATACCATTACGGTCAGGAAATTTAACATATTGTCTTAAATTTCTTGCAAGATTTTCAGAAACTTCCTGGATAATACGATGTACTGTTGTTTGACTCATACTACCAGTATCTCCAATAACTCTCTGTAATTATTGCTATGAATATTGTATAAGCAAAAAAAAACAGTATATGCTTACCTGAATTGAACCGCTAGCATAAAAACGTAATGCTACACATAATTTGGTAA
The DNA here is from genome assembly GCA_023690525.1 of Holotrichia oblita. Taxonomy (NCBI): domain Eukaryota; kingdom Metazoa; phylum Arthropoda; class Insecta; order Coleoptera; family Scarabaeidae; genus Holotrichia; species Holotrichia oblita. Next base: position 137,632,928 of record CM043015.1, on the reverse strand, counting down.
TTGGGCATATGGGTAACCCACGCTGGTCTATGAATGGCTCAGCAGGATATACTAAATTCAACAAAATATGTTGAATAGTTTCTCTCGAAAAACGATATCGCTTTAATAATTCATTGTTGTTATATTTCTCTAAGGGGTTTTCCATATCTCGTATTATATTTCTACAATTAATTTACAGTTACATATTAATCAATCTACAAATTGCAACTTTTTACCTTGGCATACGTATATATCCTTCATCTTCTACATAATCCATAAATTCGTAAAAATCATCCATATTATAAAATATAATCGAAAACAATAAACAACTCAGGAAAAAGTTTTGAGAAATAGATAAGGGAGCTATCGGCGCACCTCAAGTGTCACTCACTTTCGACTCAATTGTGAGTTGCATGTGAGGAACAGATGAGTTGCTAATTGTTTATGAATTCGAAAAAGTGAGAATCTCACGCTTTGAGGATGAGGTGAGAATGAGGAAGCCTCAAGGAGCGTTTATGAATTTGACCCTTAATCACTGAATCAATCTAAAACATAACCGATTTAAATCATAGCATAATCTGAAAACTTATTTTGTGTCCCAGTATATATTTATACTAAGGCTGGGACTCGAATACGAATAATTCGAATATTCGGCTATTCAAATATTCATGAATGAATAGTTTTACCTAACGAATTGTTCATATAGTCGAATATTCAAATACATAGTTGAATCAAATATTTTGTAGGTTGGTCCGTTAATGAAAGTTCAGATAATAAAAGTATTCGTTTAATAAATATTACTACTGGTATACCTTACTCACTTATTATAATTTGTTTAGTACATTACTTTTGTAGGCACATTTAAACATAACATAACACGTGCATAACACTAAACATAACGCATAACACTACAACTACATACTGACAAGTTATTCTGCTTCTCTCACTCTCCACATCGTGGCGGCAAATTTGAAAAGGTTAAATTTTAACTCACAATTTGAATAATTAAATATTCAAGTAATTGAATATTTGAATTCAGCTATTTGAATAGTTGAATATTCAAAATATTTGAATGAAATGGATATCTGAAATTATTTAAATAATTAATTTAATTATATATTCGCATTTAGATATTGCAGTATTAGAATATTTGACTACATAGGTACCTATGTATAGGATAGATACCGAAATACTTTTAGGATTTCAATTAAACTATTAACCAGACAATATATTTAAGAGTTTCCATTATTTGAAAACAATTCATTATTACTTGGATTAAAGTAGTTTTGGAGAAAAAGTGTTACTAAGCAGGGGGTAGATACTTGACTGTGGGCGCAACCTATAGTTGACGCATACAAATAAGCCGTAAGTTTCAGAGTAGATTTCTACATTTTCAACTGATGTGGAAACATGTCCTTTCTACTTTCTTTTTGTAATTTGATAGATAACCTCAACGATGGACGCCTTTTCTGAAGTTTTTTTATTTGATGAAATTTCTTTAATATTTCTCTGTTTATTTTGTGTTTTGGTAAGAATTTGTATGATTTAATTTCCGTGTAAATATTATTATATATATTACAATTTTGTTTTAGGTGAAATTTCGTGTATGTATATAATTTTGACATTGGACACTTTTGTGCATTACTTATAAGCAGTAATTATACATTTGTTTTAAGCTTATTTTGTACACTATTTTTCATTTTAAAAAATGAGACGTTGTTGTGTTCCAAAATGTGATGATAAATCTGCTCCGAGGTAAATGCTGCCACCAATAATATCTATATATGGTTTAAAAGGTAAAATTTTTAACGTAATGAAAGGAACAGATATGTCTCTTGATATTGTTGTATGTCACGAGTATAGAGAGCACATTCATGTTTTGCTCAGAATTATAATAAATATTGTGGTTTTTAGTTATTTAAAAAAGATTAATAGCACATTGAGAGGTCGGGACACAAGAAATATTAATTTCGATTCGATTGTAAAATCCGCGCACGAGTTGCATTTAAAAACACGCAAAAGATAATAATAATTTTTGAACATTATTACTGTCTTCTTATATTTCAATGACAATTTGTAGTAAAATGAGTTATTTAGTAACATTATCTTTTAGTTTAGTACGTAGGTATATTTTAGAATATGTATAAAGTTTAGTTTGAATTTATAATAAAAGATTTTTTTTTAAGATTTTTACTTAAAAAAGTTATTCAAACCTAATTATCCCACACTTGAATTTCCCGCCTTGACAGAGGATTTAATTCTAGTTCGATGCGGCAAAAGTAGATGATGCTGTTTACGTTATACCGGCGTTCCAAGTTTCCTATCTTTACTAGGGTTAATCGTTGTTACTAAGTAACAGGTAATAAATGAAATTTGATAGGAATACAGAAATATAATTTTATTAGTAAATACATATATACGTATACCTATATTAAAAACAGAAATACAATAAACATTTTCTGACTTCATATATGATAAAGCGTATAATACATATTACCTACTATGTAAGTATGAATGTATAACCGTATAACTTACAAAATAGAAACCAAAAGTATATTTACAAACAATGACATAATTTAAATTATTATTATTTGAATATATTATATTTCACTATTCGAATATTTTGACTATTCGAATAGTTAAAAATAGTTGCAAATAGTTGTATAGTTGAAAATAGTCGAATATATGAATAATTCGAATATTCGGAAAGTTTTCCAAATGAATATTTAAATGTCAAAATCTGAAAAATTTCCAGCACTAATTTATACTGTGTCTAGAGAGTGTATGTACGTAAATGTTTGTACGTGACGTGATGTGCCTTTTAGGAAATTTAACGTTCTAGAATTTGAGACACGTTTAAAACCATCTATAACCAAGCAATACATACAATTTTAAACAATATAACCCAATATATGTACAATTAGACATGGCAAATTCTATACACATTCCAGCAGCGTACACACAATTTTGCAATTAATTCTAAATTGAAATTAAATTCTAGTAAAATATCAACATTGGACGGTTAGCGAGCTCACCGATCGTGCCGTATTTATACTCGACACGACTGCATATGTACATGCTGAATACTAATTTTCAATTCAAGCTAGGGAAACAAATAGATAAATCTGAATGAAGCTGAGTATCAGTATGAAATGCTAAAACTCTTATACCTTGTCATATCTATCTTTGTCACATCTACACCAATACGACCAATATATACGAATATAAAATAGTACCTATTAGGCTGTGCTATTAGGACACATGTATATGTCATATTGACATTTCTCTGTAATGCAATCTAAATGTTGGTGATCAATATTTTGCGTATATCATCGCTTAAATGCACTGTTAATGTCTAATGGGCAAAATACACAAATTAGACCGTAATTAATTAGCTACCTATATTATGTATGTATTTGAGATTTTGTCCCTAATTAACTGATCATTGCAGCTGATTGTGTATACCTATCACATTTCTAGACAACTATTAGAAATAGAGCTTCAAACTGCCAAATACAATATACAAATTGTTAAATTTCGACGGAGTAACACATATACATATATGTTGTACATATCTGTTATGTATATTACGCTCATGTATTTGTGAAGAACGTGCCTTCCTTGCTTACAGTTATAGCCTAAATGAACATGTTTTAATTAAACTTTTCATAAACAGTCAAAAAGTTTAAAACATCCTCGATAGTCTGAAAGAGAAATTGAACGATCAATAATACTGTCCATAATATGTACAATAATGCAGCAGTATTGAGGTCTATATAAAAATACAGAAATTACAGTATTATTGAACCTATGAAGTACCCGTAATTAATTAGGCTTTATGATGTGTTCGAGAGTTAAACGACCTTTTCAACGACGAAATAATTCTATATCTATAATGCTAATAGATGATTCATACATGCTTTGTTTTATTTTTGCATTTTGTTAGGGTATTATATTGATGATTTATAAAACACAAAACTGTTTATCCTTTTTAAATTACACATTTGATCAAAATGTGCATTTTCTGCACATGTGGTTAGAAGAAATTTGTCAACAACTACTTTTGACAGTACAGCAATAATGTCAGAACGAACATTGTTGGTTGAATTACAATAAAACCATGTTAAAACCTATAGTTGGCTGTAAAATAACGGTGTAAATTTGACGTTTTATATTTCACGTCTAAATTTTTGTTGGTAAGGTTGTCAATGTTTTCATGATGAGTTAAAATTTTCGTAAAGTTGTTATTCACGATGGAGAAATTTGCTACGGAGAATCTCATCCTTTTGGAATTCCTCGTCGATCAAATCAATCTAGATTTCGAAATTCAACAAGAATTGGCAAGTGTTATGGGCGAAACATGTGTATCTTTTCAATTCCTTGACAATGCTCCTCTATTGGTATGTGAACAGGATTTTTCTAATAATAAGATGGATGGAGGTAATAATATCAAAAGTGGTAAATCATGTTTGTTTTCGATAACCCCTCAACAAGCGGAAGAAGCTGCTAAGACGTTTGACATTACTGTAGAGGTATTCAAGAAAATGAAACCTGGTGTGTTACCAGATAAAATACCAATAGGCGCTTCGTTAATATCAATAGTAAATTTATTTAATGAATTAGTGAATTCTATTGCAACTGCAGGAGAGTCTCCAGCTGCAAAAGCACTCAAAGATTGTTTTAAAATAGCTAATAGTAATGGAGAAAATGTTGGTCACATAAGTGTATATATCCGTATGTCTTGCTTTGGTAAGCTAATCGTGACACAGTTTCAAATGAATTTGGAAGATAAGTCAGTTCAATTTAAAGCCAAAGAGGGTCATTATTTATTTAAATACAATAAGGGTAAAGGTGACAGTGGCAAAGAAGAACTAGATTGGAAAAAGAAACATAATATAGATTGTCCAAAAGTTCCATGTTCCAATTTCATAATGGAGCAAGGTCAACTTCAACCAACTCAACCTGCTAATCCGCCTTGTCCAATACAACCATGTCCATTTAATCCGCAACCACCACCAACACCAAATCCGCCTTGTGTACCTAACCAACAGTTGCCACCGTGTGGAATGCCTCAGTTATCCTGTATGCCTCAACAACCACCAAATTATGGGTTGCCTTCATACAACTTACCAGGGATGGATACACCGTGCATTGAATGTAATGCACCGCCGCCAACAAGGAGCCCTTCAGGTGCTTATCAAGAAATAGGTGCTCAGATGGGAGGTAATGCATTAACAATTCGTGTACATAAAGATAAATCAAAAATCGAAGAATATGCTGAAACTACGTCATCAGATGACGGCTGCTGCTGTACAATAGCGAACTACGGTAAAAAGAAGAAATCTCGCCAGGCATCTAATGATTATATTTGCACACAAGTATCACCTAATCAGCAACAACAATTAGCAATGAGACCTGGAGTACCAGATCCGAATTCCCCATTTAGCTTCAAGATGGGTGGATGCGGCCAAGGAGCCACTAATAATGTTGTTGTTAATCCTCCGACATGTACTGCCCAAGATGGAACTGTTTTTACAGAAATATCGGATCCAAATAAAGATGTATTTATATTACGAATTGGAAAGAAAAGCGAGGGCGTTGATAAAAAAAATAATTTAGAATTAGAATTATGTACACCAAAAGGTCCTGATATTAAACCACCTCCGAAGAAAGAAACAAGGGACACTCAATATGACACAGCCGATGTTCCCACCGATGAAAATGGAGGTAAAAAGGGCAATGGCAAGGGCAAGGGTAAGGGTAAGGGCAAGGGTAAAGGTGGTAAGGGAAAAGGGAAAGGCAAGAAAAAATAATTAAAATTGCGTCAGCCGCTTCCCATTTAAGTAGCGCGTACCACGCGCGGAGTAACAGTTCAGTTCGAACACGTGCAGTGCCAGTGTCTACCTGACTACCTAACTCGTTAACAAAATTAAGAATCTGTTACCTCGTCCATGAAATAAACGGTATGAATTTTACGTTTCTGTTTAAGTTGTGTGATGTTTATGTTTGTGCCTGTTCATGATAAAATAAATAGGTTTATAAATAAGCATTTGTTTTAAGCATGGTAAAACTGTACATATTCACTTGCCATGTGTTTGTATTTAAACTAAACGCGGGTTAATCGATACGACGAAAAACTCGTAGACATGCCAATGACCACGTTATGACGTTTTATTGCATCATCCATTCAGGAATGGAATATCGAGTATCCGTATACCCTCATCTACCGAACAATATCAGAAAACGAAGAAAATAGATGCGCATGTATATCAAACCAACCGAAACAGATATTTATGTGAGGTATGCGATGTTGCCGGTTCAGATTTAGGAACCGCGTGCCTTACACGTGGTTAGGATGTTTGACAATCGGCATGCTCTTTAATGTTTACTTTATAACATAAAATTTATACTTTCGTTACAAAAGCTAAGATAAATGGTGTTTTCTTGCGGTTAGCAATAAAAAGCTTAGGTTAAAGCCGTGGATGTTTGATGAAATATTTTTGCAGACAATATACATAGCTACGTTACGAATGCTTCTATTACTTTTCTTACTTATATCTGCAAATACTTTTAACCCATGGTAAAGTTTTATTTAAAAATACTATGCAAATAATTGGCAAAATATAGCGGTAGATTAAAATAAAAAGAAAGTTATGTCATTCATAATTTGAGCGTTTACAAGAAATAAAAGAAAAATATTGTAACACTATATATGTAGGTATGTATTGCAATATTTTACAATTTCGTAGCTACTACGTTAGTATTTTACGTAATTTTGTCAGTACAATTTTATATTGCATTCAATGTGCACAGCTTACATTATAGGATTTATGAAACGTTTAAAGGTAAGTGTCATACATCGAGTCGAAAAATTTAATTATTTGCTGTTATAAAGTGTAGTATTGGGGCAAATTTTTGTTGAATAATTATTTATTTTTAGTCTTGTACTTTTATCGTGCAACTTATGTATTTACATACTAAAACGGCTACGAATTCATTTTGTGTTTATAAATCTGTAGTAGTGTAATTTTTGCTTTATTGAAGAATTTATGTATTTATTAATGATGATAAAATTATTAGTATTAGCACATATGCATTAATAACAATTGAAAATGTTCTGGTCAACATTTACCTCTTGATATGGATTCGGTACATGTAAAATATTCGGTAATTCTTATCCGCAGTTTGCAAGAAAGGGTATGTAAATATTGAAATCAATAGCAATTAATTATTATCTAGGATTTATGCGAACGTGAGTTTTATATTTTTATTGAATAAAGGCCGTAGCCGGTTAAGATATGGGACAATGTCCTTGCGTATTATCAGCTAATATTTTATCGGTATATTATCTGTGGTGGATACTAAGCGTATGCAAAATATAAAAGAAATATAAATAAAGAGCTGGCTATACTCGAAAAACAAGTAAGATTTACAAGAATTTTTTCTCGTAAACTAGTATGCGTATTGATTTGACATTTTTTATATATTAAGAATATATTCAAAGTACATTAAATGTTAAAACATATGACCATATAATTAAACACGATACGAAAAATCAAATTTCTTTTTTAGAATTGTTTTTAGGCATCTTATGCCATAAGTACATCTGCCATTTTTTTAACCATGTAATTGTCAGATATATATAATTATGTAATTTTTTTTTTTAGAAATATACAATGTTTAAATATGTCAACAACGTTTTTCTATCTACGGTACCCCGCGCCATATATGTTCAAAAGCATAATTTCCTTTTTTGATGTAAAATTCTCTCTAAGGTTGAAAGCTATTATCTCATTACTTCATATTTTCTGAATCGGCATAGTAAGGGATTTTTGAAGAATATGCCTTTCAGCTGAAATTATTGAAAGAATGCTGAGCGAACAAAACGAAGACAATGTGGATGCCAATATTTTACATATGTACATTTAGTATCCATCACGTACAACTTGCCAACAAAATATTACCTAACAATACGCAAGGGCATTTTCCTGTACCTTAATTGGTGTGTATAAGAAATTGCATGATTAAATAAGACTTATTTAATCATGCAACATTCTATAAATATCAATGTTATATTAACGTTAATATTAATGTGTCCAATCAATTGCCGAATATTTGTGCGTGTAACCCAAAGATTATGCGGTTTTAACTTCACGTCACAGTATATGTGTTATCAATATGACCACTTACATCTTTACATAAGGCACGCCTTTCTCGATTTCAGAAACGTGTGTTTGTTCTCTTAGGCGAGAATTTGAAATGGAGTAAATGCTATAAAATTGCGATAGCTCTGTTTATATGTTTAGTAGGAGATGACCAGGTTTTTTTGTTAAATCGAAGTTCGACAGAATATCGTATGGAAGAAGTACGTATAAGAGAAGATATGCATTCAATACGTCAGTTATGTAGACACCAATTAGCATGACAGACAAAATTGGCAGAAAATGGCAAGTAGAGTCTAAACACTGCGGCGGCGCAGTTAGATTTGATTGTGAGTGGCACCCCTGCACGCCACTGAGTACGTACTCTACCCGTAATAAATATAAACTCGCCCGAACCAATATCGGTTTATACCTACGCATGACGACGTCTGTGTACTTCTTATTGTATTCGGACTCTATCCCTATTGAATGTGTGCGTGTGTGTACAGTACTGTGCAATAAAATCTGGGACAAATATATTTAAGTTGTGTAATTAAGATCTCATACTCATGAAATGTTAATTGACGACAATCTGAATATGCTGTATGTCACAGCAGATCAGTTTACACAGATAAAAACTTGGGATTTATGCTTATGAGAGTTGTCTCATTTTTTTACACACATCTGTATCTTCAGATTAGCAAACTACATATTTAATTGCTGCTTAAAGTTGCACTGAAGACGTTTTCTTATTTGTGGTGCTGCTAATAGTTCCTGTTTAAGAGAACATTTTTGTTGAAATTTTTGAACTACTATATAAAATATTTCGTGACAGTTTAAACATTAGTCACAGTATATTTTACATAATAATAAGATATAATATATATAATGCATTCAACGGCGGATTTAAGTTGAAAGAACTCATTTCCAAATTTGACGCCAGATTTAATAATTCTGTCGAATTTATCGAATCAGTCAGACGCGTAATATCTGAGACGCATTCGCAAGCTCAAATTTTCAATATAATTTCAAATAAATTCGAAACATTTAATGAATTCGAAGAGTTATTTTTGTCAAAATATTGGAGCGAAACAGAGCAATCGCGAGTTCGTTCAAATTTATTTATGGGAAAATTCGACGTCAAAAGTGGAACGAACAGAGAAGCATATTTTATACGAAAATTTTCTACGGCGCAGCATCTAACTCCACGACTTCCAGAATACGAGTTAATCAAACATCTATCGCGACATTTCGACGTAGAAATCGGGAAATCTGTGATCGTGCAAAATATTCGCACATTTACACAGTCCTACGTCAATATGATGAGTTACACAGATACAATACAGACACTTGTAGGTACGTATAATCAAAGACCACTTTTCCAAAATACTCAAAGTTCTAACACTCACAATTCACACACAAAAATTCTCAAAATCACCCAAACTATCAGAACAGATTTGCATACAATCCACATTACAAGCAACAAAATTTCAATTCAAATAAACACAATTTCGACAGGCAAAAGCAAAGTAACTATGTACACGCAGAAAACAAGCAGAAGCAATATTATACAACATCTAAGAGTAATCAAAACAGAACTACACAAGATTTGAATGCCATTGAAACAATCGCAGAAATTCATCATAACTCACAGGATTTTTAGATGCGTCTCAAAATTTTTCGTATAAAAATAATAATAATAGTAATAATAGTAACATTGAATCCGATCGCGATATCAAAATTATTGAAAATTTAACATACGAACATTCCGAATCTCTTTTTTGGTCTTGAAAATGAAAACGACATTATATGTGAAAATAATGCATTGCCCATTAGATATTAAAATAGGTAATTTAATTTTAAAAGCTTTATTTGATATAGGTTCGGAAGTGCTTGATATCCAAGAAGGTAGTAGATGAAAATGATACTTTAATAAGAAAATTCCTCGGACGAACGTCACTGAAATTCGAGGTTCGAATGGTAAAATTTTATCTAAGAGTGATTCTTGTATTTGTGACTGTATTTATTTGAACGATACGTCCTATGATTGCAAGTTTTTGGTAATGAATGGTTTGAAGTATGAGCTTATTATCGGCTCCGATTTCTTCCATAGGTACAACGTTGTTTTCGATTATGACTCCCATGGGATAGGAATTGGTAGTAATAGGGTTTCTTTTGATAAAGGTATTTCTCAGGTAGAAGAGAGTGCTACGCAGATTCTTTTAAAGTGTGTAGGATGAATGTTTAGATGACAAAAGAGAAAATGGTAAAGATTGTGATTATGTAGAAGGTTATAATGATTGTAATTCAAAAGAATATATCCTATTGCACAGGCATATCGAGAACAGGTGAATTCGGAAATTCAAAAGATGGTTAACACGTTGACTGCCGTGACCAATTTTGCAATTTCCGTTGTGGGGCCAAGAACATATTTTGATTCTTTGTATTGAAAGAAGTATTTCTCTTTAAAAAAAATTGTTCCTGCCTTTTTGTTTTCTAAGAAAAAAAAATTTTTTAGTGCTGGTCCCAGGGGACCAGCCCGGCGGTAGAACTATGAATTTAAGGTCTGGCGCCGCTGGTCCTTTAACTTTCATATAAACTCACTGGTCAAAGTCAAGTTATACTACGTGCTTCTATTGGATAATTCAAGACTTCAATGAAATCCATAAAAATCACATTGTGAAAAAAGTTCACTAAATAAATGTATGCCAGTAGTAACAAATAAAATGTATAAGACAACCTCCACCTTTCTTCGCTGTTACCTTTGTAACGGGACCACACTACCAAAAATCAGACCAATTACAAAAATGGATTTATAGTCGTGCTACCTGAAGCCGTGCTGGTCCCGTGCCATGAGAATCGCTGTACAAAAACGAACCTACGGCGTGTAAACTGCAAAAACTTTTGCTGGTCCCACGGGACCAGCGCGGCGTATAAAAAGATTTAGCTGCTGGTCCTAGGGGACCAGCCCGGCAGTCAACGTGTTAAGGATCATCGAACGAGCTGTCACATCATTTTTGAATCCTTTGGTTATAGTCAAAAAGAAATCCGGAGACATTCGTAGTTGCTTGGATGCACGAGTTCTAAATCAGCGTATTAAAAAGCAGTATGAATTATCGTGTAATATCGACACTATACTTAGTAAATGTCATGGTAAGTCCATCTTCACAAAACTCGATCTCAGGAATAGCTTTTGGCTCATCCGGTTGGATATAAAGCTAGTAGGAAGTACACCGGATTTTCGGTTGAAGGCGTCAGCTACTGCTTTTCTGTCGTTCCGTTCGGAATCAATACGGCCACTAGTGCTCTGGCCTATGCACTTGAAGGTATTCTTCGTCCATACTAGAAATTCTGTTCTTATTATGTTGATGACGTTATCATATATTCTGAAACAGTAGAAGAACATTTTAATCACGTTGAGACTATCATTGCTGTATTGGCTGGGGCAGGTTTGAAATTATCATTGTAGAAATGTTAATTTTTTAAGAAATCAATGATTTTCCTAGGTTACATCATCGTCAATTTTGGTATATCTCTTGAGACTAGTAGGCTGGACGACATCAAGAATTTTCAACGTCCTAATAGTGTGAAAAAGGTTCAAAGTTTTCTAGGGTTGTTATATTATTACAAGAAATTCATTCCTAACATGGCTAATATCTGTTTACCACTTTATCGTATTTAAAAAAACAGTAATGTAAAGCAATAATGATGTACATTATTGGAACAGAGTAATATTTTGTGACGAAAAAACTTTCCAATCCACTTACAATGGTCATGTCTGTGTACATATATCGACCTCCAAGTTGTCTGTATGATGAGCAATACGTGGTTATAACAAAACGGATTCGACGTTTTCTGTAAATGTGTCGGCTTGAATGAGTACCAATGATGCCTTGATGTATGCTGGCATAGAGCAGATCCTGGTGGATTCGTTTACACAGATAAAAACTTGGGATTTATGCTTATAAGAGTTGTCCCATTATTTTGCACACGTTTGTACCATATGAATAAGACAGTTAATTAAAATGTATTGTAATTGATATGCGTTCATACAGTATCCACCTAGTCTTGTGAGGTGTGTTCACAATTTATGTTAAATTTTTATTTGCAACAAACGTGTTTAGTTGTACTGGAGAAACATGCTTAAATTTACTATAAATTAATTGGAAACATTAAAAAGGTTGAAAATGACTTCATAAAACCATAAAGTGATAATTTACCAAACGTTGTTTTGTTTATGTTAAAGAAGCTTATTTTTTCAAATGATTTAACGCAGCCAAAATTAGAGGAGTTTAAAGATGAATCCTCACCATAGTTACTTGTATAAATAAGTAATAATTTAATGTAGTTTTATTTGATACTGGATGGTTCATTAGATTATTACTGAAACACGAGAGTTATAAGTTGGTATGAAATATCAAGAGTAACATAATTATTGTAATCAGTGTATACGTACATTAAAGAGATTTGCTGAGAAAGGTTTGCATGGCCTTATGTCTTAGTATTCTTGTCTTTAAATGTTGCGTGAACCAACTGATAGCGAATTGAATATTCTTTGAATGTTCTAATACATATTGATCAACTCTGTGGCACTACACAATACACACAATATATTTATAGTATTTAATATTACTTGTTCTCATGTTTAAATTATTTTATGGGTACTATAAGTACATTTCAAATAAGCACATAAAATCTAAATATACTTCATAACAAAATTACAGTTTTTTATAATATATTTTCAGAAGGAGATATGTATGTATGTTGAAACCCGTATAATAATTTTAAGTCTAGTTTAGTGAGTTTATAATATGTAATGGGTGTCTACTATACTCAGTTGCTATTATTATTTTATTACATATTATTCCGTAATTTTGCTTTGTGCAATAGAAATTGTTGCAAAATTGTACTGTAAAATCATGCTTTACATCATTTTCTTCACTGCATTATATTACTAATACCTACATACCTGTAACCGCTATAATGCAAAGTAATGTTTCGATAAGGTTTATTTTTGAATCTGTGCAACGAAATACTGCCAATATCTACAAATAAGAATTACACCAACAATTTTCATTGCCTACATATTGCATAATGTAAAAACAATGCGGTGCCAAATTTTATTGTCTATTTTTTGATACGAATAATTTATAGATAATTATCATAAATAACATAAACAGACTTGGAATAATCTAAAATGTAGCAAATTTTTAACATAGAAAAAAACAATGCCCAAAATATTCCAAACATGCCAAAAGGCTTTTAATCCACAGCGAGTAGATTTTCAATGTGTCTATCTGGTTTGTTTCTGTATGATGATTTTATTTCATTGCTATAGCAGAACTTTTAGTGTTTCATTCTTAACTGTATTCTACTGAATACTTTCCTTCCTTGCTGTAGTTTCCAGCTTGTAAATTTCGATAATAATTTGACTACATTCAGAAAAAATACATAAAAAGTTTATGCCCTAATTTTAAACTAAATAAGTTTAACCCGCGGGACAACAAAAATTGTAGCTAAATACATATATATTTGAAATTATAGCATAGTATAAATTGTTTGATTCATATGACGATATAATATTCTGCCTTTCATATAAATTAATATAAACATATTAATCAAAGATATATTTGCAAAGTAGTAGACCGTTTACAACTTATGAGGTTCTTCGCGCAAAAAGAACGTGTAGTTCAGGGGAATATATCTCTTAATATAAAGATGATGATATTGGTTCTAGAAACAAAATTAATTATCATCTTTATAAAACGATTAAGAAATTATATGTGTAGGTATTTTGTTATTTGAATACGATTTCTTAGTTCGCCGGAGAAATTATCAATTCGTATTGTTTACGTTTTTCTTTAAATACGAACACGCATATTAAAAAGTACGCTCAAAGAAAAATAAATGGGACAGTTACAATACCATACATTTAAAAAATGTTTAATAAATGTCAATGATGCATATTTTTAATAATTCCGGACTTGCCTACTATTATGAGTCACAAACCTACACAGAAACAGTATCCCGTTCTTTTTTACTCACGAGGGTATATCTTAAATATATGATCTTCACATATACTTATATATTAGTTTAAAATTATTAATGTTTTCTAATTAATAAACTAATAAAAAAATAAAAAATAGTTGCCAAACAGTAAAACTATATAGTTTTTCTTCAAACGTATAAAAATATGATCATTTTGTTACTGAATACGTACCTACCTTTGAAACAATTCATTTCTTTACTAGTAAAAAAATGAACTCTTTAAAGTGACTGAACGATTATTTCATAACTGTCAAATATTTGCAAAATGAGCGAAGAAGAACTTCAATCCAGGCCACCAGAAATAGTCAAAATCTACTATAAATAAATCTACTATAAATACTGAAAATAGAGTCGAAGCAACAACTTTTACTATTATCAACACTGACGCTGAAATGGGCAATAGCGCCTTAATATACAACATTGTAAATAATTGTACTTTTAATGTTACTATAAAGAAATAATAGTATAGACACATCGAAAAAAATCATAATTACAGTAGGCTTTGAATGGATAAAATCTAGCCACTTTCACATAATGACACTTATTCCTTGACATTTAATTTGAGGTTATAAGATCATAAAATCTAAAGTTACAATAAAATGTCAGGTAATAAATGTCATTATGTAATAATTTGCACTGTCTAAAGCAACGATCAAAAACATTTACATAGCCTAATGTAATTATGTTTTTTCGAAAAAACGTAATATATATTAAATGGTTTGATCAGTTGTTTGACAAATGCATAAAATCTGACGTTTAAGCAATGATAATTTATTGTATGCTATATTTAAATGTGTAGCTCACGAATCGGCGAAAATCGTTTGAAGAAAAAATAGTATACATCAGACCGAGCTTTTTGTGTCTCGCCCAATTTGCATTGTCTTGGCTATCGCCTCTACAGCAAACGTTTGGGCTAGTAATGTAATATACTATTATTGTCTATAAACCGTAATTAAAAAATTGGAAAGTGGACTACTAATTGTCAGTATCAGACATGTTCCAAAGTCAACTCTGAAACTTTTACGATCTTTTTAGATGTACAGTTCTGTGCAATAAAATTGACTACAATAAATTTGTTCTACATTAAAGTGGACTGGGTATGACATTTGTCATTTTTTATATTGAAATTATCTGTCAAACATAAATTACTTTAAAACTGCGTTTTATCAAAATGCCGCGACATTTAAATGAGCATGAAAAGGTGAAAATTGTTTGTAAAATAGAAGAGGAGAGCTCTATTAGATCGTTAGTCGTTTTAGGAATAAACGTAAGTTTTAAAACAATTTTTTGAATTAAAAAACGCTGGTAACAAGATATTACTATTACAAGAAAAGCGGGATCTGTTCGCCCTAAAGTCTCTACAAATGAAGAAGACGCGGCTCTTGTCGACTGTTTAAGACAAAATGCATTCCAATCTACTCGAGATGCTAAAATTATTATAGATTTTCTTTTTAGACGAATTAAATTATCTATTTTCATTAAATTATATTTATAGAAATTTATAATTTTGGAAACAAGTAAACAGACGAAATCTTTTGCAGAATCAAAAAATTATGTTTCCATTTAATATTTTCTATAAAAAAAAAATCGAATGTATGAATCAGATTGGAGAAGTAAACCTGTTTTCAACGAGACTAAGTTTGTAAAATTCGGTTCAAGAGAACCAGAGTTATAAACGTTCCTTCAAAACAAAGTTTCTCCTCCTCGTCACCCCTTCTTTGACAACAAACAAAAAAAAAATGTCCAGTGTAAAATATGTGGATTTTCTAGAAAAATTCGATTTTCATATTTGTCATAGACCTTAAGTTGGTAAATTTTCTATATAATAAATAAATTTAAATTTTTGGTGTTCAGTTATGCCATCTAGCGGTCATTCTACACTTCCCTAAATAATTTTCAGATGTTTCTCGGGGTCACTTTAGTTAGTGATATTTTTTTCCTGAAGCTGCACTGTAAACCGTTCCTGATATACGCCGAACGCCATTCTTAGTTGGCCACCCGTACAAACATCAACGTCGTCAGAATTGTCAGAATATGCAGTACGAAATGAATGCTATAAAAGGTCGCTTTTGGCTAGCAACTTAAAATTTCAATATGAAAATACTGATGCAGTATGCAATGCACGATGTACAGTTCCGTGCAATAAAATTGATTATAAGTCTTATGATTAATTTTTGTAATATATTAGTTGTGTAAGTCGCTTTCTTAGCAACTTTTTTCCTACTTTATGTACTTGATCCATAAATAACATTATCAAATTCGTTTAGTATTTTTATCTTTAGAATAAGCTGATGCTGTATGCCCTGTATGTAGATACACCTTGCAAAACAGTCGAGGAGCGAGAAGCATGTAATGTTATTGTCAACAGTTATGTTATAGTGAGTTCTAAATCTAAATTAGATTTCTGGAGTATTTACACGGAAAAACGTTTGAATTAATACAATTCTCTTTAAACGAGAGATATATTTTTCTCGGTATAGAAAGCAAACATTATTCGACATCAAGGTGTCAAAGCTGTATAATGAAACACTGAGAGAATAACTGCACCATTCAATTGAAAAAAAATCCTATTCATATGTTGGATTTAATTCGAGGAGTACCTACCTAATTGAAGTAACTTTAACAATTTAGGTTATACCATAATATACTTATGCCCTATATATCAATAGTATTACTCGTAGCAAATGTTAAAACTAAGAATTTCTTTATTATTTTTGCTGTTCTAATCTAAGTATTGTAATAAAAATGTCTGCCAACAGTTGTTAATGTTTTTTTTTTTTGCATTTGGAAAGAAAGCGAGATTTAATCTAACCGATTTATATTTTATTTTTATGAACAGTGAATTAGCAATGTATTACCACAGAATAACCAAAAGGGACAACACCCGATTTTTCTGCAATATAATATTATTATAGAAGTAGTGTAGTTTGAGGACCTTGAATCCCCTGTATTCGAATCGCCATGATGTAAAGTGCTTTTGTTTATGTTTTGAAATTTGCCATTATACCAATAAACTATTTTGAAACTTCCAAATGCTCAAGAGGTTATATCTTACTCCTTTTAATTCAAATTACACCATGCAGCATAAAACATTAAGAATTTGTTCGAGGTGTTTCGTTATCTTCACTTTTCTTATGATAACTTTTATCTGGTTCGAAATTAAATTCCTGGTGATATATGTATATGACAAAAGAAAACGAGCAAGGTAAACATCAATACAATATTTAATAACCTTCTCAGAGACATGATTTTTTAAAAATATGTGGTGGGTGCTTAGTTGCAGTGGCTCCGTAAGCTGTATTGCTTGTCTGGCTATCACTGCAACTCTCGCGGTGTAGTTTTTGTGTGTGTAGGTTGTGTTCAATTGACTTTGTGACAGCATCATATCGCCTTTTATGATGCCGCGCTGTTAATCACTTTGCTCCCAACAGCGAATGGCAAGTCGATCCGGGATTAAACTCTCTGAAAAAATGTCACCGTCCCTCCAGAGAACTGATCCCCGGCACCTATCGTCCTCCCACAACGATAGTCGGCCGCCTAACCACTGCGGCCATCGACTCATTTAACAATAATCATGCGATCTCTTTGTTGAATCAGTTTGATAGTCAGAAAACCAAACGTTCAGATGAAACATAATATTATGTCAGTAAAAGCAGTAAATATGGGAACAATTTATTAGTGCTTTTATTAATTTGTTTTATCATCAACAGTTTTATTAAAATTAGTGTATACTTTCAGAAAGAACAAGAAAAGTCATATTAATTTCTATATATTAAGAGATTAGCTTTTTATACTTCAATGTGATACATGCCTATAATAATAATTATTATACAACACAATTTATATTTGTAGTACTGTAGTTGTTTAAATGGATACCTTATATAAATAAATGTCCAGCTCATCGGAGTACTACATTTTTCTAATAAAGTTTCACAATCTCACATTTTTATCCATTGTAAGATACCTACTAACACACACACACACACAAAAACAACAATTAAAGCAGTTAATACTTTTACAAAAAAAAACTATTCTGTATCTTTCAGGTATCTAAAAACGCCACAGTTTTTATTTTTGCATGTATTGTTCTTAAAAATGAACATTATTATAATATTCTTATAAAAAAAAAAACATCGCGCCAACGGGCACAAGCATCTTTGGATATCCATTTCGGTGATTGAATACGTGTATGGGATTAAATATATTATTATTATTATTACAATATAAGCACAGAATGTTTACCAATATATTGACTGATTATAAACTAAACCTAGCTTTATGTTGCTTACATATTTACAATAATATAATAGTGACCAAAGTAGTCAGAATGGGTAAATACAAGTTCGAAAAAGTGAATAAAATTAAATACTTGGGAATTATGATCGCAAATGACGGAGATAGGGAAATTGAAATAAAAGAAAAAATAATAGCAGTAAATAGAGCATATAACGTAAATGAGGAGATGCTAAGAAGTAAACACCTTAACAAAAAAAGTTAAGCGAGAATATATGAAATATTAATAAAATCAGTAATGTAAGCTACGGAAACAATGACGATGACGCAAAAAGACGAAAAAGAGGATAATAAGAACAATAATGGGGCCAGTAAAGGTACCGGAGAATGTATATATTGAGAATGAACCATTTACTGGAACACAAATCATAATTATTGTTAGGAAAATCAAAAAAGAATAATGTCCTCTTCTTGTAAGAACTTTTATGAAGAATTATAGAATAAAACAACGTTTAAAAATACTTTGGTAAAGATTTAGAAGTAAATATCAAGATCAAGACATAATAATCAATTTTATTACCTGCACAATAAATAACTTGTCAAATTCAATAAACTACTGGTTATAAGCAGCAAAACATTACGTAGTATGTAACGAATACACCATTTGAAAAAGGTATTTTCCTTGTGTAATTGCTAAAAGTTTAAAAAACTGATGATTGTAATACCATAAATCTAATCCGTTTAAAAAATAGCACTGAATTTAATTCATTTATGATAACCACAACAAATACATACGTAAATATAAACAAACGTATAATGTAACAATGGCGACTTAAATGATTGTAAATTTTCGACTTAACTTGGTCACTTCTGGTAATTTTATGTTAGCAACACCTGATTTTTTAAATTTAAATTTGTCATATTTGTCAAAGCAAAAATCATACGAATAAAACCACTCAATTTCATTTTAAAATAGTAAAATTATTTGCAAATCCATTTATTGTAATTTATTTTCTAAGATTCACTTACAAAAATGATGACGGTTTTTGGATATTTCGCTGCAATCAAATTTTGAGCAATTTGTTGCAATGTATCCAGAGGACCAAACGATGAGCAAACCATAGGACCTGAAATTTTAAACTAATTTTGTATTTAACAATTTATATAATTGTACTGCCACGGATCTTTATTTAGTGCATTTGATTTTTATGGAACACAAATCATAATTATGTAATACATATGTAGAATATTACTCTTCTTGTAAAGCTTTTAATTATAGAATAACTTGTTTAAAATTTTGTAAAGATTTAGAAGTAAATATCAAGATCAAGACATAATAATCAATTTTAAAATGTCAATAAATAACTTGTCAAATTCAATTTGATATTTAAAACATTATTTAACAATACACGTCCGAAAAGTACTTTTGTTGATTCATTAAAAGGCAAATCTAATTGATCCGACGCAGGGATCATCTTTGCGTTTATGATGTATTATTCAACTACATATGTATACATTAGGTATGCTCGTGTGCATCTATGAGCACGTGATTGTGAATGCGACTATAAATGATTGTAAATTATAGTCCAACCACTTCAATTAATTTGTAGTGCAATCTGATTTTTAATTTAAATTTGTTTTTGTCAAAAAAAATCATAAATTAAACCACTCAATTTCATTTTAACAATAATTTTATTATTGAGCAAATTACTTTATTGTAATGGCTTATTTTCGAAGCGGCTTACAAAATGATAGTTTGTAATCACGAAAGATGATTTGTTGCGTCAGAGGACCGAGTTGAGCAAATAACTCAAATCATAACATTCAAAGAATAATTTTCGTGTCCAAATATTGTTTAACTATAATGGCAATACATAGTAGAATGGATGACCGTTTGTAACTTGTTTGAAATTTCGCCTAATAAATCCCCACGTTAACCCTCAATGAAAATTCATAAAAATATTCATTTTGATATTTACAGATTTAACATGACGTCGTACTGCGATTCATACAAATCTAATTGATGACGCTCATCTTTCGTGATTACAAAATTTGATGCTCGTGTGCATTTGAGCAATGATTGTCCGTTGAAATTTAGTCCAAACTTCAATTAATTTGTAGTGCAATCGCTTAAACTGTTTGTCAAAACAAAAACTGTATTCCTAAATTAACAATTTTTTGGGAGTCGTTAATTTTTTAACTATAAGTTGTAATCACAAAGATGATCCGTACGTCACTTACATATAACTCAATTGCGACATTCAACTTTTTTATCCAAATATCTTTTTGTATGGCAAGGACAGCCTGGATGACCGTTTGTAGTTTGAAATTTCGCCTAGCACAGACGTACGGCTCGTGCAATTCAAATAAGACAAATGTTAGTTGTCTGCGCTTATTCATTTTGATATTTACAGTATTTAACATGATGCCGAAGTACTGATTTGATTCATACAAATGTAATTGATGACGCAGGGATCATCTTTCGTGATTACAACTGTACGCTTCTATCAGTTGCTCGATTTAAAATGGCGCCATGGAAATGACGCGGCTGACATGTGATCTGCGCATAACTAACACATTTATGATATTCTGATGAGCATACCTAATGTTCTTCTACTATGTATCTAGTCACGTTTAGTTCGCCACGCCACCGGTTGGCCGCCTGGGGTGTATTCATGAAAGTAACCATATTACCACAGAATATCAAACTACTAGAATTTGCACTCCCCTTGGCGGGAAAAGTACGCGCATTTTTAGTACGCAGCGTAATCCGCCATCTTCTCTGGAAGAAAAATACTTCACGATAGTTGATGTTTAGTATTCGAGATTCGAGCGTTGTTCATTGTTTACTATCTATCAGGTGTTATGGATGTTTGTGTCGAGATTAACTTTTGTTTTGTAAATATTTATTCGTAGTGTAGGACTTGTATTTAATACATACATATCAGCGTTTCTTCCACACAAAATGGCGCGAATAGCCTGAAGGTCACTGAATCTGTCTTAAAAAGATCAAAAGCGCCGACAAGGAGTGCAAATTCGGCTAGTTTGATATTCTGTGATATTACCTACCACTGGATGAGTAGAGCTCTTGCCAAATCAGATGTAGGTATCCAAGCTGCGCGAAAGTTAGATTGTCTAATCGTATCGCTTTTGTACTCATATCATTACGCTATCTGTATTCAAGCGATATTTGGTATTTGCGCAAGATCCATCCGATTTGGCGAGAGTTCTACCTATCTCGAAGTGTTTATGACATCTTGAGTAACTTAATTCTACTCGATAAAAGTGTTCATAATTACCACTTTATTTAACACCAAGTTAAGTAATACTTTTTACGGACTCACTCACGTGTAAAAGTAACTGCACATGGGGAAACGCGATTTTATTAATTTTTAAAGAGTGGTTTGAAGAAATTCTTCTATAGTAATTCTATAGGTTAAGTTGCTAATATTTGTGTTTTATTTTTAACGGCAATAGTAAGCAACTTTTTATTTCTTAAAGATACAGAAGGAAATTTAATTAAAGTCTAACTAAAAAGCAATGTATTCCAGAATACAATCAATTGTATTTTCACTAAAATTACTTCGTCACTGGAAAAAAATTACATTTAATATGTGGCAAATAACATTAAAACACATACAGCCAGACACAGATCTCTGAAGAAATGGGGCGTCCTTCTCCGAAGTTGTTCCGTATGTACTATATCCTACGTGTGAGTTTACATATGTATGTGATGATATTAGTTGGGTTGAACAATCCCTGCACAGTCATGCCTATCAAATGAATTTGATCGTCGATGTATGATTTGTCAATGTATTTTTTACAAGACTCTAACAATCGTCTTCAAAGGGAAAAACGTAGCAAAAAATCTAGTCAAGAGGGTAATTTAATAAAATTCAGTTCTGAATTGAATTTTAAATGGGGAAAAATGGGACAAACTCAACAATATGTCCTTTTCGAGAACATATTACAACCATATTATGTAAATTACATTGTAATTAATAATAAAAACAATAATAAACGAAATAATATACAGTGCTGTGAATAATACGTATTGTGGAAAAAGTAAACTTGAAAGGGAAACATTTATGTAGATTTATAGATAAATGTTTATGGATTCGTTTCTAAGAATTATCTGTATGCAGGTGGTCACGTGAACTGTAATAACAAATACAAAAAATACTGTTTCGCAAAATTTTTTGGAATTGCTTGTGAAAAAGTATAATTTATTCGTTACTTGCCCCACTGCATTCAGTTTGAATTTAAGGCTATACAACGAAACATCGTTTATTATTATTTCATTTCATTTTTGAGTGAAAAAGACATTTTATAATTTTTCTACTATGCCTCGTGGAAAGGACTTAACAGTGGTTGAAAAACAGCGCATAATCGGCTTAGGACGTGGTGGAATGACGCAAGTCGAAATCGCACGCATCCTAAATAGTTCCCAAAATGTTGTGGGCAAATTTTTGAGACACGGTATTGAAAATTACGGTACGCTGATCGGAAAGGCCATCTAGATTCTCTGATACAACAAAGCGAGCAGTTTTGCGAGAAGTTTCAGCAACAGGAGCTTCTTCCTCACAAATAGTTCATAAAATGAATGTCAAATGTGATCCTAGTCTCGTACGAAAATGGATTAAAGCAGAAGGTCGGCACAAATACCTCAAAATGCAGAAAAGACCACCATTGCAAAAGCGTCACATTGACGCTAGAGTCAGTTTCGCAAAGAGAACGTATCGTGGAGAATTGTTCGATCATGTAATTTTCAGCGACGAAAACAAGTTAAATTTAGACGGCCCCGATGGATTCAACTATTACTGGTACGATATAAGAAAAGAGAAAAAAGTTTTGTCTCGTTGTGCTTTGGGAGGTGGTGGGACTATGATATGGCCGGCATTCAAGAAAGGTGCCAAAAGAAGAATATCTTCTGCCCTTTATTACCATAGAATCGGATAAATACACAATTTTCCAACAAGATAATGCATAAGGCAGCTTCAACAAAAACATGTTTTGAAGATCATGGTATCAAACTTTTGGAATGGCCGGCATTAAGCCCTGATCTAAGCCCTATAGAGAACCTTTGGGCGGTACTATCGCGAAAGATTTATGATCGCACGCTTCCCGAAATTCAAACCAAGGCAGAATTAAAACACCGAATTGTTGAAACCTGGGAAAACATTTAAGATGACGTGTTGAATAATTTGATTGAAAGTGTACCACGCAGACTACTAGATGTTATCAAAAACAACGGTAAAAGTACCTCATATTAAATAAACACAGGAAAAAAAGTTATAACTTATATTTATTCACAACCCAATAAACTTAGTTTTTAGAAGATTTGTATATATTTTTTATTTATTGTTCTCAAAATTGAATAAAACATTTTTGAAATATATAAACTCTAAGAAGTTATTATTTAAAAATACAGTTTTCTATTATTGAGTATTACCTAGATTTTTAAGAAAATAACAAATAACCTATAATTATTCACAGCACTGTATGTATATGTATAACATAATACAAGTTGGACACAGCGGCAATTAAGTACTCATCATATCAAAACTAATACACGTTTTTTTTAAAACGGCAAGGCTGTTTCGAATTATATCAGTGTGGCAATACTCGTTAACATACAATCTCGAGAATGTGGAGAGTGCTAAAAGTAAGCAAAAAGAACTAAATTTGTGAGCTTGATGTTTTTAGAAGTATGACCTGTAGGTTTGTTCTATGGAAAAACTGCATTGCATTCGTTTCATTTATCTCGTAAATAAAATCATATACCAATATAATTCCTGGGGGGTTATTCTCGAATCTGAGGAAATGGAAATTTCAAGAGAATTGTCAAAAAATTCCTACAATTTCAATAATTCCTATTCTGGAGCTGACTTTCTCACTTTTTCGTAACGAGTAGTATCGAGGAGTGAGCGGTGAAAGTTACTCCTTGCTATTTTTCCACTGTTTCGAGAATAACCCCCTGATAAATATTTGGATCTTTACAAGCCTAATTCAGATACGCTTTTGCTTACTTAAGGAAATGCATGGTTTATTTTTATTAGCTTTAGAAAAAAAAATGGAATTCACAAAAGGTCTACTGTGTTGTAACTCGTTTATTTGTAAAGTTAGAAAAAATAGTTATTTACGATACAAGTGTTAAAATATCTCGCATAAGTGCGATCATATGCAACCCAGGAGGGGCTACTCACGCGTTGGACGGATTAGATTGGCGTAAAATTAGGAAAGCTGTGAAAGTGAACAGAAAAATGTGCTTTCATTTGTTAAAATAAGTGGTACGACCCTGATATCATGCAAAAAATGCATTATGAGATTATTTTAGTCATAGCTAACTATGATTTCCATTAAAAAAAAAAATTATTTCTAGTTCAGAAATGCCAATCTACTGAAATGTTGTGTATTAAAACAATTTTTCCAGTGTTTAGAAATAAACGAGTTACAGCACTGAAAAAAAATTTGGGAAATTTCAATTTTTTGCATACATGTGTATATCTATTCAATCGTGCATTTCCTTAAATAAACAAAAGCTTATGTGGATTATACTTGTAAAGATGCAAATCTTTTTCCTTTTAATCAAATGCATACCCCTTATAGTACGTTCCGAGATACCCACACAAATAATGAAAAAAAAAACTCATCCTGTATATTACACTACAACGACGCAGACAAAACCCGGAAGCCTTCATAATATAACTCTGTGTTTATGTATTCGTTAGAAATAATGAACTAACTATAAATATGTATAAATGTTGGCATGCAATAATAACTAAAGTTATTTAATATTACGCAATCTTGTTTGAGTTATCGAATTTATATTTTTATCGCAGAGATTATATTATCCATATGCCTACATACAATATTATTGCATGACCTATACATTGACCTACATTTTGAGGTATGAAGTAAACCAAAAATATACATTTTGCATGTACATATTATGTCAATTTATATAGATACATAGATAACATAATAACGGCCAGTATTATCGACCATTTTGATTAGCAAGTAGTGATGTCAGGAATTATGATTTCTAGGAATTGGCTACCCGGTTTTCAAAATTTCGGTTAACGGGTAATCCGGATCTTGATTCCTATGCGGTTCTAGATTTTAATTAATTAATTTCTACGCAGATTGATTAATCTTTAAATTATTTCATTTATTATGTCAAATAGGAATTCTTGCAGCAAAGATTAAACTGTGGTATTTCTATATAGGTATTTCGGCTGTATACATATACAGGATGCTTTGTGAGAATGGCCTATTAAAAGTATTATACAAACGGAACGGATTTTTAAAACAAAATTTTGCAGTTGGATATGGTTGAATATGATTTCTCACGTGAAAATATATTTGAATAAATATCACTTCCGGTTAACCAGGAGTGGGCATCAACTTCGATTTTTTAAATAGCATGCTATAAAATAAATTAAATGAAGCAAAACTTCAGAAGCGCATGTAAAACGAAAGCACCTTTAGAAAAAAATTGGTGGTTGGATATGGTTAAAAAGATGGTTTGTATCATCTCCTGAAAATATTTTGAAATAAATATCATTTTCAGTTGACGAACTGTTATCAACTTACATATTTTAAATAGCATGCTACAAATACAATTACAAATGCAGCTTCTATGACACATTTCACACATATTTCACATATTATGCCCTATACCTAAATATCATTCTTTCTAACTTCAAACTCTAAAGTCCAATTTTGCGAAAATATGTACTTTTAGGTCGGAGATAATGGTAAGACATATTTTATTACATATAATGATTTTGCAAAAACATTTCTTTTAATCTATATTAGGTGTTCTTATACTTAAAATGTAAGCTGAATTATAAATGATTTAATTAGCCTCCGCACTTAAAAAGGACAAATACGTCAATTTATGAAAGCAAATGTGCAGCAACAAAAAATGAATATTTTACTATAATGAAATATTGAAAATTTTGGCGGTTTTTTATGACAGTAGTCACTGTGGGGACTCTCCATTCCATGCTTTCCACAAGTTCTTATAAAGTGTATTCCTTTTTTGATTCGATTTTGCATATAATTTGTCCTTCCTATTATACATACATTGAATAAAAAGATTGTAATAGCAAACAAAACGTAGTAATTGCAAGAGCCTGTTTTGAACAAATATAATTTACAGTTAGAATTTGTCGTTGTGTTTGTTTGCACGTTTATATTTCTTTAAAAAGTTGGAATAAAAATAGGGTAGTGTTAGAGTATTGAATCTGATATATGAAGTTTTCGATTTACACTAATGAATCGAAACAAAAAATAACGCAATTCATTATATATGTACATATGTTCAATTTCTAACTGGAATTTCTAACTCTGTATCTGATTTCCATAACTCAAACACTTGTACTTAAGAACATGGAATTATACAATATGTTGTTTTCATGACGAAACAGCTAGCAAATAAGAGACCGATGCAAATTCCATTGCTAAAGACGTGAAAAACTGGTTGTTTTTTTTAAGAACATACATACACATATAAACAAAAGTCTACATACGGGCAGCAAAATGTAAACATGTCGCTTACATGTTTACATTTTGCTGCACGTACGTAGACTTTTGTTCATATGTGTATATGTATATTTTAGTAACAGTAAACGTTTCTTGAGTGAAAATTGGTATTTAAATTCGTTTTTTAAATATCTTAACATTTTTCTATCATTTTTCTATTCAAGGTAATTAGCGTTTTAGAATTGCTTCTACAAAAGAGACCACACAGTGTACTTAATATAAATACCGATTTTCAAATACATATTTAAATAACTGTGTCTTTCACACACAAAGATTTGAGGCCTCTTTAATCTAAGAGGTATCAGTCGGGCTAGTGGCCTAGTGGCTTGTACACTTGCCTCGTAGTCCGACCAGTACCGGGTTCGAACCCCGGTGCTTCCTTTCTGAGTTTGGTTTTCTGTAGTTTTCCAAATTCCACGGTAAATGCGAAAAGGTATCATCTCAAGTCGGTCTACAGCCGCAGGCGTAATAATAACTCATGGCTAACCGATGCCCCCTGTAATTGGCGCAAACTGTTAGGGGACGCTAAGGCATGAATTATTATTATTATTATCATTATTATTATTATTATCAGGCACATACTCGGTGTTCACATACAGGAGCGTGTGAACGTTGATCCGCCACTGCCATTTGATTTTAAAATGCACAGAAAGAAGCTGTTACTATAAAACGTTTAGCTTTCCAATATTATCCAGCAGGTATTTGAAAAGAGTAGGTATGATATGCTAAATCATACTCAGATTTAGTATACTCCTGCACAGTACATTATTTATCTTGACAGTAATAATTTCTATGCGTGTTCTGTATAATCCATAAGCCAATAATATAACAATAGTATTATATACTGAGATTTTCTAGACACTTGTTACCTACGTACACACATAGTATTAGCTTCTGTATTTTAATTAATATTTGTTTTACTTGTAACTAATATTTGTAAATATTAACATATTTTTATTTATAGAATCCATTATATTCCCTGTATTTTGTTTTTTTCTTGTACTTATTTTAGAACAATAGAATTATTTTTGGCATAATCTTCAAGTTACAAACAAATAAAGGAATATTTTGAACAATTGATTTTTATTTGCATTCTGAATACATAAGAATATAGTTGTTTTCATACAAATCCGAGCAATGTCGCCGTAGGGTTTACAATTAACAAGTAAATGAAACGTACACTCTTTGTCAGAAGGAAAAAACTCGAAGTCAAACATTTCTTCTTAATGGGAGGGGGGAGAGGTCTATTTTCAAGCGTTCTCACAAATCGAGACTTCATTTATACATATGTATATAGTGATGGCAAATTCTATACACATTCCAGCAGCATATGCATACAATTTAAATTATAAAAAAAATACACATGGGACTGTTAAGCGAGCTCACCGATCGTTGCATACACGACACGATTGCATATGCATGAATATGCCACCATTATTTGTAAATTTACCTAGAGGGATTTATGCACGAGTTCAGTTTACATTTCCGAGAACTTTAACGAATAAGTATGAAAGCCGCTGCAATTTTTAATAATAGGTATTAATTTATTGATTTTATAGCATCTAAAAATGGCATGTCACTAAATTAATAAAAAAAATATATGTATGTTTATAACTTGCGATACCTGTATTTTTAGTTCAAAACCTTTGTAAATTTATTTTGTTCTAATTTATCTTCTTTCTTAAATTTCCAAGGTATATCATAAAATATAGGATATTATATTGGAATATTTGGTATACAAACGCAGAAGGGTTTGTATACTATTATTGTATACTTACTATTAGTTACTACTATTGTAAACGTTGTAGTTTCAAGTAACCTGAAGTTTGGGACAAAGATGAATGGTCAGAATATTTATTCGTTAATTAAATAACACGTTACAAGACTTCTTTTACAGTACTAACAAAATCTTAACATTGTCAAAATTGAAACTCGGGCCGGTTTCATTGCAATGATAGCTAATCTTACTGTTGGAATTACTGCAAATGCTTCTTATTTTTTTTAGTGTAACGTGCATTGCAGTTACCACATAATAATTTTTCCTAGTTTCATTTTCTATAATAGACTTCTTACAGCATGCAACATAGTCCTAGAAACAATTTCTGCTTTCGTAAATTACATTATCCTTCCAAAGACCGAACCAACGATATTCCAAAATAATATCTTTTTGATTGGAACTATTTGACTGACTATTATTTACATGATGCGGATGTTGCATTTTTTCCCTCAATTTTATTTTCTTATTGAAAAATCGAATTTTGTTCAAATTTCACTAATTTAATTTTACGGAGCGGTCTCTAGAATCATCAATTATCGCTTTGAGATAAGTTATTATTATTACTATATTAATATATGTTCATTGTATAAAATTAGCAATTATTGGATATTTACTATTATTAGTAAAGCGTGTAATTTGTGAAGAAAACCAGGATCCTACCGTTACAAAGTTA
This sequence comes from Holotrichia oblita, assembly GCA_023690525.1. Lineage (NCBI taxonomy): Eukaryota > Metazoa > Arthropoda > Insecta > Coleoptera > Scarabaeidae > Holotrichia > Holotrichia oblita. The sequence goes on along the minus strand of CM043015.1, from coordinate 137,603,527 downwards.
GCGCTGCTATATTGTGGGTAACCTATTATACAGTACAGGCACAGTACAGAATAACAACTTGAACTACGAAAGCCTATTGATAAGAGAAGGTAGTGGGAGGTATTAGATGTATCAATTTTAGTATTGTCAACTGTTTATATGACAGGAGTGTCAGTGATTATGTCAAATACTTTACCAAACCATCAAATTTTATCCTAGTGGAATACACAATTAATGAAAAAGTGCAAATTATAAAGTGGTTCCTTTAACACCTTCTACACGTTTATATTCAAAAACATATTATAAGTAGCTAAATAAGCAACCAGCAAGTTGATAATACTTAGGAGAAAGTTTGATGGTTCTGTAAAGTAATTGTCATAACCACTGACATTCCTGTCATATATAAAGTTGACAATACTAAAATCGATACATTTAATTTTAACTCACACCACCCTCTCCTATCAATAGGTTTTCGTAGTTCAAGTTGTTAGCGTGTATACTTAAAATATTTCGTCGGAACCAGTACTAGTGCTAAACCAGTAGTTTAACCATTGTAAATTACGACGATAATCGAATAATACAAATAATACAAAAATAATATAGTGACAGTGGAAATTGAAAAATTACCTTAAGAGAATTTGGTGTTACTACTGTCTTCATGATAGGTAAAATAAAAATGCATTTGCAAGTTTTGATTATTTATTGAATAGAGTGAATTTTCTAACATAGCTCTATACACAGTCACACCACATTGTGTTATGTAAAAATTTTATAAAACGTTTTATCCAGTAATTTCACTGATCGATTCTTGTAAGAATTATCTAATATTTTTGGAGTATTCACAAATATCGATACTGTATATACATAGAAAACTACGGGATCGTTAACGTGATAATACAGGTAATTTGCTAATAATACTGCGCAAGGTTTCCAACAGGTTTGTCTAAGCGGATATTTTACGCATTTAAATTCGATAATTTAATTAATTTAAGTACCCACTTTTTTTATTGATTGCAAGTATTTAGCTATCATGTGACGCGTTAAAAAGGAATTGAACAATTAGGAAGAATATTGTCATGAGTCATGTTGTACTTTATTTGAAGTAAATAAAATAAATAAATAGAATACCAGTTGTACAATATCAATTTATAATCATATAAAGCTATGTATGTACATATATGACATATGTATATACAGGGTGATGCAAATATAATTAAATAGTGAGGAATTTCGAAAAACCTTTTTGGGGTTTGAGTGAGCAGTACGAACCAAACTTGGTATCCACATACCTACCGCAATTGATTCTGCTGGTGAATGGAAAAAAAGTTAATTACTTCGGTCTAAACCCCATAGTAACGCTCCAATACCGCCCATTTTCCATAAAAATCTGAAATGAATATTGAAAAATTAAATAGACTGCATTCTTGAGTAAAATAATGGCCTACGATGCTTGGCTTGAAGTTATGCCGTTATACACGGGATGATCGAGATTTGTAAATACATTTCGGACTTAGTTTTGTTAAATGAGGATGTATGTATAGTGTTTTCCTGTGTTAAAAAACTTCATCAGTTTTTCAAAAATATCATACATGCTACCCTTCTAAAAATTTTTAAGTAAATTCGCTACATATGCAACTATCTGGGATTTGTTACATTTAGAACTTTAACCTCTTCATGCAATAATAGGGGAGAGTTAGTTAAAACGGGATCGTAAGGTAAAACGGGATACCGCCGTTTTCACAACAATGAGTAGAACGATCTATCTGCTGATCAATTAAAAATCATATGATCCATTGCTCAGTGTTGCAAACCACAATGGTGAAGTTACTGCAAGTCTGTGAAAGACAACACGTGAAACGGAAAACGTGACCTTATACTATTCTGTTTAGTGTTCGTTTCGTGATTTTTTAGTTTGACTGGAGATCACATAATGATGAGTGTAGTATATGAGTTATTTCTTTCTACTTCTACTTTCTGATCTTTAATTAAAGTGTCATCGTTGTAAGAACCAAAAAAACAATCATTTATTTTTAAATGCACTGTTGTGTAAAACGGGATACCTTGCGGTCGTCTAAAACGGGGCACTATCCCATATTACCGAAGTCATTTTTTATTAAAACAACTAAACAAAAATGCATATTTTCTCGCTCAGGTATAAATAAAAATGGGGCAATATAATAGAAAAATTCAAAGGTAATCCTGGGATGCATAAAATGTGCACCAAGCTGTGAACGAAGTATTAGAGGGCAAAATGGGGTATCTAAAGGCTTCCAAACAGTTTGAACTTCTTCATACAAATTTTGAAGCTAGAGTTGAAAAAATAAGGAGAGGTGAGCTTAATCTCAAAGAGACATTGACCTACTGAGCAACATACTCTTCAGAACAGTTTGAGTTACCTTAGTAGTTAAAACAAAGTTTTAATTTTTTATGAAGATTTTTTATTCTCGATATTCTAGATCTTAATAACAAAGTTCTAACCTTCAAGTTTTCGTGTTTGCTGTTAATGGAAAAGCAATTCATTCATAAAAACATTTACCATCCCGTTTTATCCGACGGGTATGGTAAAGCGGGATATTTGACACCTACGCAAATAATTATAAATTACCATTACATCTGTTACCAAATCACAAAAATATTGATTTATGCAGAAAGGCCAAAATAGAAGCAAAGCTATATAAAAAAGAAAACATTAAAAAACTTTTTTGGCAAAAACGTTATAAAAGCAAACAGTACCCAAGGAATGTATAACTTGTATACCGATTCAATGTCAATTATCTGTGTAAGAAATAAGTTAAGTTAGAGTGCTATTCTAAAGTATGCCTCTTTCTAAGTAATTATATTCTAATTACACTTCTGGCTATACTACGGCTTGTATAAGTTAATATTTTTAGAATGGCAATTGAAAGCAAATACAATTATCCCACAGTTCCTCTACTGAAATATCCCAAGAGGTAAAAATGCCTTGTAATCGAATATAATGACACAATATTTAAAAGCCTATTCCAGGTAGCACGTCATATTTTTAAAACGTTTTAACAAGGTTTTCTGAAGCGTTACTAAAAACGTTGCTATAATGTTTTGGAAACATCTTAATGTTACAAAAATGGAACGTTATAATTTAACGTTCGATAAACGTTGCAGTTTAACGTTCTATAAACGTTACAGGCTAACGTTCTCTAAACGCTAGATGACGAACTTTTGCAAGCTGAAACTTAGTACAGGAAGGTTATGCTTCTACAAACAATACATACAATTAAACAACAATACGTACAATTAAAAGTTTTATAGTTGGTCTCCAATATGTATGCACAATCAAGTACTAGTGCCGCTGGCCGTGTACATGTTTGTTCTGCGAAAAATCGTGAAAAAAACGAGTCATTTGCGTAGTACCGAAAAGCAGACCCTTATCAATGCTTACAAGAAAATTATAGCCGGTACACCCAATCTCAACAAACGACATGATAAAATACATTTCTGATGTAGTAGGCAAATTATTTCAATTTATTACATATTATCTATATTTTACAGAGTATACTTACAGGAGTTTCAAGAGCAACAGTATACCGGGTAATTAAAGAGTATACAGCTTCTGGAAAATGTGTGGATCCTAAAAAGAGTACTGCATGGTAGATCATCTTTACTGAAATCCTTTGATAAGACTGTGAAAACTGCTCTACGGCAAATAGTTTACAATACGTTTCGGCAAAATGAACCTCCGACATTAGGTAAGGTGCTGGTGCAAGTAAAAAATAATTAAAATTTGTCAAACATTAGTCGATCATCATTGTATTTGCTAATGAAGCAAATTAACTTTATGTAAGAATTATTTATTATATAGACATACATGTATCTATATAATTGTGCTATGTCCTCTAGATACTTATAGAGGAGCAGAAACAGCATTTTGACCGAAAGAGATGACATTGTAAGATGGAGGCAACAATATCTCATTTCACAGTATTTCACCAATATAGAGCTCAGGGCAGATCAATTTTCTATTTGGATGAAGGTTGGGTGAACTAGGGTCATACAGTACAGAAAGTGTGGACTGACACAAGTATTCACAGTTGTAGACAAACCTTTAACGAAGGACTTACAACTGGATTAAAAAATCCAGCTAGAAAAGGACGTCGTGTTATTTCGTTACACATTGGAAGTTGTGATGGCTTTGTAAAAGATGGCTTATTATTGTTTGAAGGAAAGAAAACCACTGATTATCATGATGAAATGAATACTACTGTTTTTGAAGAATGGTTTTCTCGAATATTAAACTATTTACCTTACAATGCTGTTATAGTTACAGGTCATAGTCGAAAAATTAAAAAGCCACCATCATCGTCATAGAGAAAGGTAGATATTCAAAATTGGCTAACCAGCAAGGAAATACAGTATGATGAGGATATGGTCAGAGCTGAACTGTTGAGCTTGGTTAAAATTCATAAGAATAATTATAATTCCTACGTAATTGATGAACTGGCAAAATCACAAAATAAAACTGTGTTGCAATTACCTCTTTACCACTGCGAACTGAATAATGTAATGTATAATCTTCTACAGACCCTTCTACAGAAACTTTAGTCCAGAAAGAATTTTAAATTTCGGTTATGGGAGAGGGGGGCGGAGAGGTGGCAGAGGGCTGGCAACATGCAGTCGAAGAGTAACTATATAAAAGATGAAATGTTTTAGATACTGATTTCAAACAATATTTATTAAAAAGACGCCAGGTTTTGAAAGGTAAAAAACTGACTCACTTATGTGGTACTGGAAAAAACAAAATTATTTTCATAAGGGAATATAATAAAATTAATTTTGACATCACTTAATTGCCATACCTTACTTTCTTATAACGATCTGCAAAAAATCAGAATTGAATGAATAGCAGTAAAGTGAAGGATATGAAGTAAATTCTTTGCACGCCAAAAAAAATAGGAAGGTAAACAGATAGCTATAAGCAAATTTTGTAATTTCTTCAAACTGTCAATCATCATTATTCATAATCTATTTAAAAGTTCATACGTATTAGACATGTGTTAGCACGTTATATTTTCACTATTATAGTGACTAAATATGGCGATATCTTTTTAACGTTACATTAATGTTTAGTGAGTACAGTTTAGACAATGTTTTTAACGTCTATAAACGTTGAACATTGCAAATAACCTTCATTTAACCTTTTAAAAACGTTGTCTTGCTACCTAGACTATACATGCATTATCAAAAACATGTTCTTGAATATTCACTAATTTTGTTCGGTTAAACTAAACCTGATTTACCTAATTTGATAAACATCTGTAAGTTTATTGAAAATGCAGTGCAAAACATGTCGGTTGCTTATTAGCCGTTCGAATGATTGATATTATAATAAATTTGTTGTCATATATCTAGTATGAGAATTCGTAGTTGAATAATTTTAAAATGTGGTTTTATTATAAGAACTTTGTTATTGCGTAGTCTGTGGTCGATATAGTAAAACTTATCTACTTATCAAATATACTATAATAATTCCAGTAATTTTTCCATCAACCACAACTAAAAATAATACGTAATCTTGCAAAAGACTAGCTTGTCATATGTAGCTTGACTAATGTATTATATGGACAAGACTTCGTACCATTTAAGGTAGATACATACATATGTATATAGAAGAGCTGACATACATATTTAGAGTGAGTAAACAATGACGGGGCTGTAGTTTATCGTTCTTGCAATGACATACTAGTTTTATAGAATTCTGCAATTCTGCATAGGGAAAAATAAAAGATTCGAAACCAACAGAGTAGAATATTTCCTACTAGTATGGACTGTCGTTGCTATGTGAAATAAATTCTGCAACTACTCGCTTTATACAGGGCATTTTGCAAAATCGAAGAAATCTCGAAATTTTTAAATGTAACACCCTGTATATTTTTAGCTCATTGAAAAGCCCTTTTACTACGCTTTCTATTGATACCTCATTTGATGCATCTAGGATGGATCATTTGCTAATTATTTCTTTTTAAAGTTGAATTAATGATTGTATTTTTTGTAGCTAATTGCACTTTTCAAGTTTCTGTAAGATCGGATATTCCACGAATAATCCAAAAATGGTCTATAACAAGAAGAAACCCCATTTAGTGTGAGAAACAGTTGATTTTCACTTAGCGGTGAAAGCAAACATTAACTTAATATAAAGTAGTAAGCATTTTCAATAGATTCACTGCTGATCAAGTTATCTGGTGTCAATTTAATGAAAAATTTGCACTAATTAATGTGTATTTTAAGGAATATTGATTAATTTAATTAAACTATTTTACGAATACCCAATATGAAACAGTACATACCTAATTAGCTTAACATAAATCGAAATCATGTAGAAAAGGATCAAGTTTGCATTATGTTAAATAAATACTAATTATTAAACACAACAGAAATTTTAATTAACAAAAGTAGTAGCACATTCAATCAAAACTAAAGTAAATGCAAATAAATCAAAGAAAACTTTCAATGTCCTTCCATGTCTCTCAATACATAAATGAAGCCACCTGCTTAAATTCTGCTGGACATCCTGTAATGTTTCTTGGCGAACATTTGTAAATGCGCCTCATATGCGTTTCATCATATTTTCCCTTGTTGTAGGAACTTCCATATAAACTAAAGCCTTGACATATCCCCAAAAGTAGAAGTCTAAGACATTAAGATCTGGACTTCATGGAGGCCAAGCGATTGGACCACCTCGTCCTATCCATTTGTCTTCCTTCCATTGCCCTAGAAACTCCCTAACGTTAAGGCTATAATGAGCAGGCGCACCATCGTGTTGCAACCAGAAAGAGTGTCGAGTGTCAGCATCCACATGCTCAAGTAAATTAGACAGTTCGTTCTGCAAAAATGCCAAATACGTATCGCCTGTAACGGTTCCATCGAAAAAGTACGGCCCATGTATAAAGCGAGTAGTTGCAGAATTTATTTCACATAGCAACGACAGTCCATACTAGTAGAAAATATTCTACTCTGTTGGTTTCGAATCTTTTGTTTTTCCCTATGCAGAATCGCCTACTGAAATGTATCAATTTATCAAGTAAAATAATTATTTACACAGAAACTATCAACTTTAGATCTGCACAACATTATATCGATGTAACCAGCTTTCAAAGGCGGATTATTTTATCTATTAATATACAGGGTGTTCTATTAAAAAAATGCAACTTTAGTCTGGCATTTCCATCTGGAACACTCTGTATAAAACAAAATATTTTTAAAACGTGCGCTTGATGGTGCGGAAGAATATCCGGTGGCTAAATATTTGACTAACTTTCAAATAAGCGTGTAATCTTCCGTCCCCGCATGGTTGCCGGACCCTGTATATAAATGGTTTTAAAATTTGATGTAACAATTTTCTTCCATTTTTTTTCATAAATTTGAAGCTGTTTAACGCGAATTAATTATATGAGAAACGGGAAATTTGATAATCATTATGAATTAACTATCCAACGTAATACTTACATCCTCGTTATCTATATAGTTTGCGAGCTTGTAATTAATGGCAGTAATTCACCATGTAATGCTAATTAGGGTATACAGTACATATCCTGTCTGATGAATGTATTATCTTTTTCAAATTAAATACGAATTTTTCAGCGGAGAATATTGATTTAGTAAATAGAGGGTTTACCTTAAACCGAATTATTTACCCTGAAAAAGTTTATCAAAGCAATGCTTTTCAGAAAAATAAAATTTGGTTTAAAGCAAAGCCTTTATTTACCTAATGGAAATTCCCTGCTGCAAAATTTTACATTTGATTTAAAAAAGATGATACTTTTTAACATATGTATTGGTTGCCAGAGATCTTGATTCTATAATTAATTTTGAGTTAGTATAAACTACCCCAATTAAAATGTTATTGCGGTTTACTTAAATATTACCTATTGTCTTTCATAAAAGTGTATTTTAATATAACATAAGTATACAAACGCGTGAGTTCATTGATAAGAAGAGGTCGTGATTTCGACAACGGCAGAATTACAAAAACAAATGTGTTAAACTAGATATACGCATATGATGAGTTAACGCAGTTACTTATCGTGTAGTAAATCCAATAAATACATAGTCTATACATCACATGGTTTGTATTTTCAATATAATTATACTATCAGTTGTTTTTAAAAAATGTCATCAGATCACCACCGAAAAAATTAGCTAACAAAAATGTAAGGATTAGCAAACGTACATCCAAATAATAACTATGCAACTTAGGGTATTCGACATATGTAACAGTAACTACTACTTAACATTTATGCTTTATATATACATGTACTGAAGCTATCGCTGTGTCTCGTACGCCATCATTTCTCATATCTTATAATTAATGCCGCTAATATGCGAATAATTATCATTGTATAATTTTTCGGTCAAAATTTCAGATAATTCATATTATAATTCAACACTGAGATAGCATTCGGATAATTTGAGTCTAGCATTCGAGTAATTTGTACTGCTTGCATTGGTAGCACTTCTTTGAATACTTGTGTTACTAGAGCAGAGTGCTGAGTGATGTACGAGCGCGTCCGCCATGTTTGTTCTAAAGGTCACCGTGCGTCTACGCAGCATTATTGTACACTACATGACGTGATACTACATTAGAAAATATTCTTTTTATAATTCTATAGCATACAAACCCCATTAGAGCAACGCCGCAGTATACTGCACTACACGACGCGATGAATTTGTCTCCCGGAGAATATTCTGTGGTGTAGCAAAGTATTGCGTATTGTTTGAATCCTTGAACAGAATTTGTGGAGCTTGACAACAAAATACATTTATATACAGATAATTCAAATTATTTTTATTGTCATATTAATTTTACATTTACAAATGTTTTAATATTGTTCGAGAATGTAGACGTAATTAATAATAATAATATATTAATGATTTCTTTGTTTTAGGTATTTTTATCGATATGCACTACTTCTACTCCCATACTTAATTGTATTGTTAGATATGCTGAACCTGTACTTTAGTGATATCCATTACGATACAGATTTTCATTACGATACAAGTTTGTTCCAATAGGAATATAGATTTTTCATTACCATACAAGTTTATATCCAATAGGAATGCGACATTCCAATATTCAATATGGCCGTGACTACATATCTGACAGATATAAAAATTAATTAAACTTGACAGTTCTCTGTATCTATTTAAATATAGTAAAAATGAAAGAAATACTTACGTATAATATTATGGGGTCGTAGAAAAAATAGTGAATGCAACTCGCATTTAATGGCTATTAAGACACTCGTATTCATTACAATACTCGGCTAGGCCTCGTATTGTAATTTTCATACCTATGTCTTAATATCTATTAAATGCTCGTTGCATAATATACTATTATGCGTGCATTGATTTATATTACAGCCTATAAGTTGATATTGTAGCGATAGTTGTTAGATTACTAGATTTAAAAAATACTAAATAACGGTAACAAATTAATTACAGACTGTTTCTTAAAACCAACCCAATCACAATGATACAAATTATTCATCATCAATAATCATATAATTAAGGTGGCAAGAAATTTTAGCCAACGTATTCTAAGATTGTCTTACCCTATTTTCTAGCTAAACAATTTTAACAAAATCAAAATTATTCTTAAAAAAAATTAAAAACATTTACGCCATAAAGTGTACCGACAAATTGTAAACATGTTGCAATATTCTGCCAATAACCAACAGGATAAAATATCTTTCAGAACCAATAATATAAGCAATTTATCAGAAATAATTTCTAAACCATAGGCTGTCCTACATGAAAGTTGTTGCAAATAATATGTAAAATCGAAAAATGTAATAATATCACGTAGTTCGATTTGAAACTTTAATGTTCGATGCGCAAAGAGGGAGGGGTGGAGAGGGAGGAAAGACATGATTTCTGCGTTATTGGTCAGAGTTTCCCTCTTTAAACAAAAATCGACCTGTCTCGGCGTTTATTCGTATTTCTTGACGTTTTCGATTTTTTTTAAGGATTCACCTTCATTGGAATGCTCTGTATATGTATATCCCATGTAAAAATTGTCATTGAGTATACATACCTATGTATGTATATGTAGATATATGTCAAACATCGAACTACATATCACACAGAATAAAACAACATAAATGTGACATAAATGCAGTAGATATGTTTCCAAAAAGCATAACGTTTTCCGGAAACCATAATGTTCTAGTGATCATGTGCTGTTCCGATTCTCATACTATAATTTTAAAAGCAAAAAGTAATTTCAAAAATGACTGTTATCAGAAATAATTCATATTATTACACAGGTACTTTACACAGTGGCTGTGTATATTAGAACATTACAACCAGCCCGTAAACAATACATTACATTAAATTCCAAGAAAAAAAAAAAGAAAGTGTAGATCATGTTTGTGAAAGACAAAATACAAGAGAACTCAATATCTAACCAACCTCAACAAAACTATATGTATCCGATCATGTCGAAAACTGTCCACATTTACGGCATGTTGCGTTAATTAAATTTCCATGTTTTAGTAATTGAAATTTTTAAATTTGTATGTACATATATATAAGTGTATTTAGTTCTTTGATGAATGAGTATTTTACAGGTTGTTCTTTATGACATTTAAGTAATTAAGTGAAACGTCGGACGTAATAACGTTGTAGTTGTCTTCTTTCAAAAGTGGTCTAAAAACTCGCCACATAATTTTAAATCATACACATATTTTAGCGGTAGATGTTGCCTTGTTACACAATATTTGTTGACTTTGTGATGCCATGGACATGTTTTGTAACGTCCTGTACTTTTTACATTTTCTTTAGTAGGATACCATTCGTTTTTGATAATTACAAAATAGTATTAGAAAGTTTCTTTGAAAAACAGAGGAAGAAATATTAGGTAATTAATTGACTTCGATATATATCAAATCATCAAATAGGCACTGGAAGTCAATAAGAACGAATATTACAAAAACAAATTAAATTGTATTTTATAGGAAGACGTTTTTGGGCTAAGGATTGAATTCGTTAGAATGACTATACAGCCGATCGAATACTGCCTTATACATACATATATTGCAAAGTTGTAAATGGACAATATTTTAAACATCTATTATAATTAATTATTTTAATTAATAATTAAAATAAAATTAATAAGTTTTAATTGCTACTGTTAATTTCTATAAATTTTATCCTAACTATTTTCGTGTATCTGCGTTCTGGACTAAGATTTGCGTTATCAGTTTAATCAATCAAGGTATCAAAAACAGTCAGTAAACCGAATCCACAATATCAGTGTAAATATAACTGCAGATAATTACCTATACATGTAGTATATGGCCGTTTGACTAGATAAATATTTCTTATTTTTAGAAGCATTTTTGAAACAAATAAATTTAGAACTGGCCTAGAAACTATTGCATGCATAGTACACACATGCACACGTATCTAAGTGCATACATATCCTAAAATAGAAAACTACATTTTACCGGAGGTGTGTGTAGATAACATATATAAAACAAACCTAGTTACTTATGGCTATCTATGTTATTATGTACATTTAATAAAGCAACTTTAACGAAGTTATTCATTATATACGATCATATTTGTACTATACAATAACAAGTATGTAACCATCAGCAGCAAGAAAGGATCTATTTTTGTTACAATATCTTAAACTGACATCTAAAATCTCAAAAACATAGACTGTATGTTTGGTTGGTCTTTATCGGAGTATCAAATTTTTATATATGATATAAACTATTCTATTACGTACATTTTACAATGTATTTACATTACCGTTCAAGACCATTGGTACATCAACTAAATATTTCCATCTAGCGATCTACTAAATTACGACTAAAACCAATTTAAACCGTTTCCGTTAATAGATATTTAAACTGATTTCAAATGTATTGTAAGAATCCAAAAAAATTAGTAGTATATAGCCAAATACCTATACTGATTGGGGCAAAAAATGTATACCCGATAAATAATTATAGATTTAATTAAATAGCTCATACAGCAAAATACAGAATATTTCAGAATATGCGGGCAATCATCTGGATTCATACACAATACACTAACATAACGTTCTAATTTTTTTCCTACACCATTTTCTGCGAAAAATGTGAGACCCTAAAAGACGGCGATGGAAACCTAGAATCTAAACCCGAAGTCGGCATGAGCTGAAATCTGTAGGGTGTGCTTGTATACGCACTATTTGACCTACCAACTTTCGTCCAAATCGCTGAACCAGAAATGTCTTAAGAGAAATCAAAGGAAATGGTATTTAGAACAACGTAAAATGGTACTTTTTAAGCACATTTACCTTACCTTATCTAGTCCATCAAAAATAGGCTAACTTTAAGATAATACTGCTCACTTTCTTACATTCTGTAAGATGATGGCATAAGAATAATAATTGTTATAGTCAGCCCAAGCTATAGATTTAGAAACTGCATTCGTATTGAATATTGATAAAATGAACCGCTTTCGGAAGAAAACTACATATTTTGCTTTAACCATTATTTTTATTAAATTATTTTGAATGCGAGTTCAACGTGGGCCCTTATAAATCTTAGGCATTTTCTAGTTCTAAGAACTGAAAATTGTTGAACGCAGCAGAATGCCGCAACATTTTTTCTTATTTTGCGACAATGAAAAGAGCTCGTTTTCAATTATAAGAAGTAGCCGCGAACGGCTGTTCACATTGCGTGTTTACTGTACTATAGCACTTTAACTTTCAGAACTTTTGAAGAATTTTTTAGAAAAAATCGAATAACTGCAAAACGCCCGAATCAAATTAAAAAAAAAAACTATAGGCATTTGTAAAGCTTAAAAGTAGGTAAATCCAAATATGTAAATGTATATAGGATGTTCCATTAAAAATAACAAAGTAGATGGCGACTTCCGGTATAACAAGAAGCGCTAGAAATCTAATAATATTTTCATTGAAGAGAACATAATCGACTATATATAATTCCGAATTTTCAAATTTATATTTTGGCCAGAACCCCATAAACTTCTAATGAACGGTCTTGCTGAGATACCCTGTAATAATAAGGGTCACTTTGTATAAGTATGTCTGATATAAAAATAGATAGCTTTCGAAATATTGGCAAGTTAGTATTCTTATCTTCTACAATACATACTGTTTGCATTAGTTCTTTTTTTATTAGTTACCCATGACAGTACATATTTACAAAATTATAAATTGACTTATTTTTAATGCTGAACAACATAAAATTATAAAAATTGCCGCTTTCCATTTAAAAAAATTGACTTTCGGTAATTTTTCCGATTTCATTTTTAGGCGTATATTTTGCACACTCTGTTTTAATAATAGTAACAATTTTATACAAACAGTATTTAATTAGGTCATCTACTTCCGAGAATTTACTTAATAAACTCCTCCTTATATGGAAAAAGTGCAATTGATTATCTGCCTGCAAACGTCAAATTGTCATAAGAATGTAAAGTCAAAAAGGGTTAGACTTAGATATATGACATTATACATTGAATATATTTGGAATTTCATATGGAATCTAAAAAGGTGACAATATATAAGTAGGATATTCTATTTAAAATTACGAAGTTGGTGCCTATTTCCGGTATACCCCGGAGTGTCGCCATCTTGAAAATATTTTAGGCGAATGGCCTCCATGGACTTTAGTATAGTGCCAAAATGTCAGATCCTTCTTAGTTTTCCCGCAATCAATCGTTGCAGTTCCCGGTGAGCCACCCTGTATACAGCGTGTCCACTAATAATCCCTAAATAATGAAACGGGTGATTGTACATCAAAAAATAAAAAAAAGTTTCTATATGAACTTGGGTCCGGAAATGCTTGTTAAGGGAGCCACCGCACTTCAGAGATTACCTCACAAAAGTCGTTTTTTATCCTTTAGGGTGGGTTTATCAATGTGATGATAAAAGTGTTAGGTAAGTTACTGGCAGATATTGCTAAGTGGCAGATAAAATTTAGCAACTACAATGCTTTATCTTGCAGATAACTTCTATTTAACACTCAAGAAACGTTTCATTGTAATTATCTTACGAATAACATTTTATCTGCAAGTTAATTTATTTATCCTCACATTGATAAACCCACCCTAAGTCTACTTTTAATATACTATTCAAAATTGGTACATGATTTACAAATGATAATTTATACTTTTTATGTTTATTGGCCCATGACTATTGCACACAGGGTTGGATGGGTGTCAGGGGCTCTATATTCTCTAAAGTGCGCTAGCTCCCGTAAGAAACATTTTCCGAGACAAGTTCATAGAAACTTTTTTTCATCATATTTGTGCATTAAGTAATGTCTTCCCCTTTGAAAAGCATATCAAACTTTCTGCCGCTCAAGCCGATTCGGTCTTTACAGTAGGCGTTTTCGAAAATTGCACCGGTATATATACCTTATCTACCGAATGCGTTCTGAAATACTACCGATTAAGATGGATCGCTTTCGGAAATCTTACCGATACTTATCGAATCAACTAGACTTATGCACCAGGTACATTATTTGTTCACCGGCAAATTTTAAAGGTAAATCCGCGGTAGATCTTGAATATCAGGGTATAAGCTAAACAGCTACAGTAACCTTAAAAAGATTATACATGATCATCACGAGAGTATCATTCTGTCATTATTAGTTTCATTTTATTGAACTAATTAATACAGAACATTCGTTATATTAAATTTATTAATACAGAATAGTCAATAGTTGTTCCGAAAAGATGGAAACAGCACATGAAACAGTACTATGTTTTATGTGTGGATTACAAGGCCAATTATCCCAAATACAAAAACATTTTGAAGAATCGCACATTATATATGCGGAATGTGAAGATGTTGAGGAAATACAAGAAGCTTCAGAACGTATAACATAACATTTATGTACTATCGCGAGCATTTTAAACGACTCAAACTATCTACTACTAAAACGTATCTATTGTAGGCTTTCCTTACTCGGAGCAATATTTAGGTAAATATAACAAAGCACGCTACCATCAGCTGGGCAGAGATTCAGAATAAACGTTCTTAAACTAATTAATTACCACGGTCAACCGAATCAATTTACCGAAAACCAGCTGATTGCCGGTAAATTTCTAACGGTGCAATTTTCGAAAACGCCTAGCCCGTGTCGTATCCAATACACAAATAAGCAAGAAATTAAAAAAACAAAAGATGACACGACAATACTCGGAAGCCCTCATAATACATACAGAGTCGGACCGTGGGAGCCTTCGGTATTAGTTACAGTACTGCTTTTACGGAACTTTCTTGTAGAAAATTTCTTACTCTATAAAAAAGCTCTTACATTTGTTTGCTTGATATTTGTTGCTATTCAGCCTGGGTTTGGAAAAAAGACTGCTAACTATCTGACATTTTCAATTTTTTTTTGTGAATTCTGCTTTAACGGCAAAAGATATTAAAAAAAACTTTTTTATAGACCATTAAATTTTCTACAAAAAAAGGCTCGGAAGCGCAATTCTAACGCTTATAGTTTTCAAGCTGTACTCATTAGTAAGGTGAGACACAAATTATTTTTGTTATAATACCGACAATATGTCTGTGGTTTGTATACTATATGACTCACATGCGTGTCTATGTGCAATAATTTCTAATTATTTGATGAATTTCCGGAACTCTCGGAGTACCTACCTACTACAAATTTTAACATCAAATTCTATAACAAAGCAGTTATAATACAATATTTACTTTTGAATTAGGTACCATTTTTAACGCATTGAAAGTAGTTAACGTCAATATGCTAAATAGTATTTATATGTTTGTGTGGATAGATAACTTAGTGTAAGAAAGAGATGTATTTCTATTAATATAACTTTTGGTATTTAATGAGGCTGCTGGAGTATAAGAAAGAACCCAAGTAGTTCAAGAGCTTAATTTAATGAAAATCAGACGTGAATTAAATTATTACAAATGATCAATATCAGTCATAAAATTGACTGCATTGATTTGCTTTTTAATATATAATTTTATAAATAAATCTTCTTCATAATTATTTTACTTTTTTAAAGGATTAGTATTATCAAAATGAAAATGTAGTTTACCATGAGAATAACTATACAGATTGACGGGGAAAATATCTAGGAATAGGTAGTGATCCAATGAGTACGAGTGAATAGAGCGTACATATGTGTGGATATTAGACAGACAAGTGAGGCGATAGAACGCCACTTGCGTTGTTGCCGGTCACGCGCTGTGCAACTAAGGTACCAGTGTAGAAACAAACGGCGAGTAATAAAGATCGTTCGTTTCTGACGCAGTTGAACCAAATAATGCGTAATACAAATAACATTATTTGGAAAATACATACTTAATCATGTTTCATGTTCTTGAAATATTGATATGCCGTATTTATTCTAATAGGCGCCGCGGAGTTTAATTGTTTAGGATACTTTCCTCTGTGGCGCTTAAAAGAGGGACAACTTTCATTAGAGTACGGCGTTTATTTCCAACCAATCAAAATCGTCATTTTTATTCTTACGTCGGTGAATGACACCTGATTCTAATTACCTAGTGACCTAGATAAATTTGAAAAAGGTAGGTACCTATAAATATAAATTTTTGTAGATATCTTTATTGAAAAGTACTCATGCGGCGCTTATTAGAGAGCGGCGTTTATTTCATTCAGCATTATTTTCGTGCGCCATTTATTAGAATGCGGCGCTTATTGGAGTAGCGGCGCCAATTAGAATAAATACGGTACCTATATCTATCAATTTTTCACAAAACAAAACGAATTTTTAGACATCCGCACGAAAGGCGAAACTTTAGACGAGCTACGCTTAACAAAATAGAACAGGCATGCAATACCATTCCAGCTGAAATGCTGACTAATGTACGGAGAAAATGTTATGACCGGTTAGGTTATTGCGAAGTGCACCATGGAGGACTCTTTGAATCGGTTATTAAGTAATTTCATTTTTTGTATTTCAACATAAAGTTTATTTATCTTTAGTTTAAAAATTTTAAATGTTTTCTCTTCCTCCCTTTTCTTTGTAATTTTTTAGAATGTATTTTTAGTTATAAATTTTGTAGAATCGATATATTTTATTTGATTTAGAATTTTAATTTTGGTTTGATTCGTTATCAGAATCCGTTTTGTTTTTGACAAAATGATAGCTATAGGTAGGTATATCAATATTTCTAGAATATGCAACATAATTAAGTAGTTTTCAAATAATGTTATTTGCATTACGCACTATTTGGTTCAACAGCGTCAGCAACGAACGATTATTACTCGTCGTCTGTTTTTACACTGATACCACAGAATAAACCAGAAAGGACGGAAATGTCAAATCCTTTGTTCTTTTAGGTAAAGATTTAGATGACCTTGAATAGATCCGCTTTGACTTGAATATGTTTGGCAAGAATTTCATTTATGTTTGACACGAATTTCATTGTATTTGTTCCAACAAAATTCGAATCATACGCAAAAAAGTTTTTATTATCTGACAAATTATTAACCCTTAATTACAGATGACCGGTAAATATTACCGGCGAGGAACGCATAACCGCAATAATTAACATTAATCGCGACTACCTATACAGCTCTAATCCCTAACCTACAACAATAACAAAGACTGCCATATTTTCTAGAGGGTACATCCGGCATCATCCTCAACTTCCTGGAATCGTGATGACTCATAACTGTCCTTTCTGGTTTATTCTGTGCTGATACTGACTGATACCTTCGGGTCGGCGTTCACCCTATAGCGTCGACCCTTAAAACTCTGCGGCTGCACTACCCCATCCCTGGTTTCATAGTTCCAGGGTAACGGGCGTGGCGGGAGTAGACTTCGTATATAGGGGAGGATTCTTGGGCGTAAGCATGGGCATACGCTCCGGCAGTCCGGCCGCTAACCGTCGGAATATACGGTGGGTAAGTGAGGCACCCTTTTACTAGAGAACTCTGCAGCTGCACTACCCCATCTTGTGGGAAACGGGCGTGGCGACAGAATTTGGCGAAGATAGTAGGGGAGGATAAAAGTCGGTTCGCCGATAGTCCGACCGCTGGTTGTCTGGTTGGGGAAACATCCTAAAACAACTCGGTGACTCTGGGACCCTACGGTTTCACTGTAGCTGCCGCGGATACTTGATCGCCGGAGGGGCGAAAGGGTTGGCGCGGTTGGCATTTTGGGGTAGGGCTTTTGCCCGGCCGTCCCCGTAGTTCAGGCTTAATTCACGGGCGGGCTGGTTGTACCTCACGGCCAGATTCCGTTTCCCACGCTTGGCCGATAGTAGCCATCCGCAAGGAGGCCTAGGCCCCGTGGGATTAGATGTGAGGTAGGAGTTCGCTAAAGCGTCTCCAACGGTGACCCGTCCAACGTTGACAAGAAAACTTGTCTAACATGGGTAGCTTCGCCGGGCCTCTCTGAGAGGTGTCGGTCTCGTGCGGGCAACTGGTTTCGTGCCTCTTTGTCCTGAGGAGTTTGTGCACTTTCCCTGTTTTTGCCGCATACCTAACGGTCGGTCGGCAGCTGGTGCTCCTTTGGGGTCCAGCAACCACTTTCGTGATACCTTAGCTGAACAGCTAACGCGTGACCGGCAACAACACAAGTGGCGTTCTATCGCCGCACTTGTCTGTCTAATATCTACACATATGTACGCTCTATTCACTCATTCTCATTGGATCACTACCTATTCCTAGATATTTGGCTGGTCTATTTGTATATAGATAAGACAGTTGCAGCGCTTACAGTATTCAAAGCAGTGTATTCGTATAGTAGTTTCTTAAGGATTCCTTAGTTTGACCGATATATTTGTTACGATCTTGAAACTTCCCACATAAAACATAAAATATAACCTAAAAAATGACATCCACATATTTACATAGAACATATGCATGCACTACTGAGAGGAGATGGGCGAAAATTTGATATTTACTTTTTGCTGCTGTAAATAGTGTTCTTCCAGGGCCCTTGTTTCGAATACTGATAAATATGTCTAGATAAGCTACTTGATTAAACATTTATAACTAATATTTCATGGAATTTCTGATATTTAATATCAACCTAGTATTAAAACAGAATCTTATCTATTCAGTTTCATTTGCTCATGTTGCGTATATGGGGTGTTCCACAAAAATGTCCAAAGGCTATAATACTTTTATTTGTCATCTGATTTTAGTGATCTATATCATCAAGTTAAAAAGTTTCGAAAATACTACATGTTGCAATACAAATTAGCTTTTTTCTACATACAATTAACAAGAAAGGTGATTCAACTGTTTTTATTCAAATTGTACTATACATATATATTTTTAGTTTCCATAGAAGAACATATTTCAAAGACTCCAATAATGTAATAAAATCACACACTTAGATAAGAACAAATGCATGAAAATCAATAGTTTTTACAAACATTTATACAACATAACTGACATTAGGTCATTGGCGTACTTTTTTATCAGTCATACACCTAGAACTTCAAACTTACTAATTATATATTTATTTGTTGTAACTTTCAGTAAATGAAAAAAAAAATAATACGGAAGAAAGCAAAAAAACTTAGAAATACAAACAATAAAGACAATAAGTTCTTTCTTGTTTAATTTAAAATAATTAACTAAAAAATTTAAGCGCTATCCCACCAATATTACTGGCATTGGGCAACATTTTGACTAACGTATAGTCTGGGGTGCTATACATTTACATAACATTTACAATGATGAAACAAGAGATCTCGAATTTTTGTCGCTCCAATACCTATGGTTGTTTCTATTAAACACGGCATCATTCGTAATGGTAGGTACACTCGTCTGATCACACACAAATAATGAATTTTACCATAATTCATTTACGGAGCATATTTGCGATAATATTCACGTTTTCCTCTTTTTCTCGGCTTCCTTAATTGTTTTTGCATGTAAGAAATAGTAATACATAGATACCCCGATTTCGTTTTCCTCAATACTTACAACAATGAAAACAGTTTTTTTACGAGCCAAATTTTTTTGTAATTTTGTCAGTAGACATCACAAACATTGTGAATGACAACATAATGACCGTAACAATAGTGTTGCCAACCATTGAAAAATCACTCTTCCGTCAAACGGCCTTTGTAAATTGACTATCTGATGAATATAACGCTCCTGTAAATATTTGAATTAAATATTTGATAAAAAATTTTGCGCATTTTATGAAAATGTTAAATTATCTAACAGTAAAATGAAAACAATTATTACAATTTGCCATGTTGTGGTCATGTTGGAGTTTTGTCTTGATAGCGGCACGGACAATCATTCTCGATCGCCCGATATTATTGTTTTTTTTTTTAAGTTTACATACTCTTTTGAGTTTTAACCAAGATATTTTTCAATTTTATTGAAAATTGCAATTATACACATAAGTAAACAAAAATGTAACTAATATACAAATGGTTTATTGTACAAGTATTTCCTGTGCTTGTTTTTATACGACCGTGTACGAGCTACATATGTATACAATAGTATGGAGGTATTACATATAGTATAACAGCTAAATTTAATTTCTTACCTTAAATACAAAATATATATCAAGTTTTTAAATTTAACAAAAAGATGTAATATATAAATGCGACAGAATCGGCTGTGGATTGCTATGATCAATAATAAGTAGCAGTAAGTTGCTAAATCCGTCACAATCCACCAAAGTGGTGGTAGATATATTTGGTATACTCAACGGCAAAAAAAACGTGGGACAACGTTAGTTTAACTGTGTACTTCCAACTTCTTTAATTTCACTATAAATTAACATAAAACAGTAGCAACGGCATATATTCTTATCTAATTGTCAAAATAAAGCTACGTAAGTTGACTTGTCTCACTTTTTGCAACGAAGGGTGCGTTTCTGAGTAGGTCTGTTATAAGTAACCTATATTACAAAGCTATTGTGTTGCATAATTGCAATCCTTTTACGATTATGTAGTGAACCACCTCTCAAAAAGACCAATAAGTGGCTATATAGTGACATGTTTAATTGTGGTTGATATCATTCAAATAAAAAATGGTCTCTATGGTTCCATATAGTCTTTTAATTGTTTATAATTCTGATAGCACACTTTTGTAAAAGTAGTATAGATAGTTCATAGTCGGAAGGAAAACGTGTGTTTATTTCGATCTACAAATTTCACTCAATTTTCGCGAAAACGGTGAACTGTTATTATAGTGATACAACTCATTTTAAAGTACAAACGAATCGGAAATAAATGAAAAGTAAATAAGCCACAAGGACATACGGTAACGTTTTAAATATTATAGTTAAAATAGTCATTGATTAATATCTAACCACATGTATGCGCGCGACCATACTGTTAGTGTTGGACTTTGACCGGAGCATTATACCGCGAAATACGAACTATACAGCGACAGAAACCGCACGCTATACGCAGTGAAGCCAGGACGGCCCCGATTCTGTCGGCCGAAAAATAGTGCGTGCTCGATGTCCAGTGGCGGGGATCGTTCGCAGAAATCAAGAGCAGTAGAAAGTAGACAGAGGGCGCTACTGTCGGTTCAATTGAAGATTACATCAAAAGAAAACGAACCGAAATAGAAACCGACAAAGAAGACTGCCAAGCTGTCAAGACATTTCGCTGGGAAGACACGCACTCAGAACAACTAGTGGTAACAAATAGTGTAAATATGGACGAAATTAGAAAATTAATAACTAACATGTCGGAACAACTAAAAGGCGAGATTAGATGTAATTTTGAGCAGCTTAAGAAGAATAGCGAAGATATCCAAGCATTAAGAGAGGAAATGCAGAGGCGGGAAGAAGAATGGCGGAAAGAGAAAGAACAATGGACTAGCGAAAGAAAAAAGCTACAACAAAGAATAGACATTCTGGAGAACAAAATCGAACGGAATGAACGATATGAAAAGAAAAATAATATTATCGTGAGAGGTGTGTCTATTCCTGATAATACAGAGGATGCAAAAAAAACGTTGGAGGGTTTTATCTTCGATCATCTGCAAATTACCTCATCTGTAGTGGAGATTCGTAAACTGGGAAAGGGCACACTAGTAATGGCAAAACTCAGTTCTTTTGCAAACAAACTGGAAATATTTAAGAACAAACGAAAACTTTCCGGTAAAAACATATACATAGATAATGACTATACCTTACGTGAACAAAGGATCCAGCGGGAAATTAGAAAGAAAGCAAAGGAGGAAAAAGACAGGGGTCAAACCACAAAAATAGCTTACCAAAAATTGATGGTAGGAAATCAGTGGTTTTCCTGGGACCACACTGAAGACAAGCTAAAACCAAAAAACTAAGAAATATCTCGCCAAGTAAAGAGCCTTCGATTCAGGCAACAGAATATGGCAAACAAAACACGGAAAATCAATTTGAAACGTCTATAGCTCGCTCAAATGAACCTACAATCACTGGAATTAAATTTTGTTTTTGGAATATTAATGGAATTAGAAATATTTTTTGTTTTGAAAGAGATATAATTAGTTGGATTGAACGAATGGATATAATCTGTATCTCCGAAACATGGTTGACAGAAGACTCTATAGATCTCCCGAATTATTTTGCGCAATACAATTTTATCTTGTCCCCCGCTATTAAGGAAAAAAGCTGGGGAAGAGCCAGTGGTGGGCTTGCTATACTACATATATAAAAATTTATTTAATATTATTGTAATCGAACGAACTAATTTATGGATTATTTGTCACTTGATGTGTAAGAATGAGAACTACATGCTTATGATAAACTATTGGAAACCAACCGCAGACACAGACTTTTGTATTGAGATGCTACGAGATTCGCTAACAAACATATTTGAGAACTATTCACAATATAAATGGATTATTGGAGGTGATTTCAATGCTAGAGTGGGCAATAGTAACCAGTTAGAGGACCACTTTCAATATCCTGGTCTGTTTCACGAAAGAACGGCAAGAGACAATGCTATAAACGGTAGAGGTAGAAAATTGATTGAAACCATGGAATTCTTTGGGTTTGTTTTGGTTAACGGTAGAACGCCTGGCGACTCACCGGGGAGTTTACCTTCATGACAACACTAGGATGTAGTACCATAGATCTTATATTTGTGAATTATGAATGCTGTCGCACAGTTAGAGATATGGAAGTTTCGAATACACTGCACCCCTCACCACATATGCCAATAGTCCTTAATGTTTGCACAAATGTACGACAAAGAGAATTTCGACAGATTAGACGTGGTCAGTGTAGCACCCGCCTTAGATGGTCGCCAGATAGGGCTAACGACGTGAGTTCCTTTCTTGAACATTCGGGTAGACTGTATACTAACAGTGAAAATGTAGATATTCTTAGCAATACCATAGTGAGTGTTATGTGGGAAGCGGCGTATGTGAGCGGCCTAGTAAAAACTACATTTACACATGAAACAGCTGTAAGTTTAAAGAAGAACAAGGTGTGGTATGACAGGAGCTGCTTAGAAGGAAAAAGAGAGTGCAGAAATCTCTTGAGAAAATACAAACAAAACAGAACAGACGAATCATTGCAAAGCTACCTTAGCCATAAGAAGGTATATTTGCAATTGATCAAAGACAAAAAGAGCTCATACTATAAAAGTATGTATGACTCGTTATCACAGGTTCAAAATTCAAAAACATTTTGGGGCACAATTAAACAATTTACAAGCCGACACACACCTGAAAATCCTATCTCGGCGGGAGAATGGTTTGAGTTTTTGAGGGATTTATATGGCAACAGGCTTTTGGACGAAACCCAATACATTTCAGTACTAGACCCTACCCTAGACGCCGACGTGACAATTAAGGAAGTTCTAGCAAGTATAGGGAAACTCAAGTTAAATAAGGCTCCAGGACCGGATGGACTACCAGCAGAGTTTTTTAAGATCCTTCCCGACTCTTGGCTCCATTTCCTACAACATCTGTTCAACGAAATTTTTAGAAAGGAAACAATTCCAGTAACTTGGTGCAATATTAGTATGCATATGATACACAAGAAAGGTAACAGGGCGGATCCTCACAATTATCGCAGTATATCAGTGATTAACGTAATCACAAAGATATTTACAACAATTTTGTATGATCGCTTGAGCCGCTGGTGTAGCACACATGACATTCTTCCAGAAGAACAAGCCGGATTTAGGGCAAATCGTGGATGTCAAGATAACCTGTTCACTCTGTCAGCAGTTATAGCACTTAATATTTACAAAACCTCCTCGTATCTCTATGGAATATTCATAGATTTCAAGAGAGCTTTTGACTCGGTAAACCACTCAAAGCTATGGAATAAACTATACCGCATAGGAGTAAGTGGAAAAGTAATCCGGTTACTGAAGACGTTATACGACCAAGCGGTCATAAAAGTTAATGTGAACTCGCAACAAACGGAAAACATAGAACTAACTAGAGGGGTGATGCAGGGTGACTGTCTCTCACCGCTCCTGTTCTCAATTTTTTTGTCAGACATCATCTCCTACTTTAAACTAAAACATCTTGACGGAGTAAAAGTCAGCAGCACAAGATCTTTGTTGCTGTTGCTGTACGCAGACGATGCTGTTCTTTTTGCGAATTCGCCTGTAGATGGCAACCGAAAGTTGGAAGTGCTAAGAGCATACTGCCATGAAAACGACCTCAATTTAAACACGGAGAAAACTTGCGTTGTTCCCTTCCATTTAGGTAGACACAAACAGCATATGGGCAACTTCGTGTATGACGGAACCGCTCTGCAATATAAGCAGCAGTACACATACCTAGGAGTTCCGTTCTCCAGGACTGGTTCGTTTAGAGAGGCTACTAATCACTTTCTGCAAAGGTCAACAGTCGCGAGTGGCAGAGTTTTAGATCTATTAAGAAAATCAAAATCAGAAACTTTCAACGTTAAAAACAAACTGTTTGATTCAATAGCTACGGCAACGCTGTTATACGGAAGTGAGGTGTGGTCTCTTAACTACTTGGAAGACATTGAAAAGGCTCAGGTTAGATTTTTTAAACAGCTGTTCCATTGGCCTAATAACACCCCAAACTATATAGTACGCATGGAAACAGGGCGTACTCCTGTAAAAATCCTCGCAATGAAAAGAGCCTACGGATGGTGGAAGAAAATGTTAGAAATGTCCGAAGATCGGCTCCCGAGGCAGTGCTATAATGCCCTCGTCGCTCTGGACAAGTCCCCAAATAACAGAAGGACCATTAACTGGGTTACCCTCTTTAAAGAACTTTTCGGAGCAATAGGCGAATATCAGTGCTGGAACCCATTCTCAACTGCAAATGAAGCTAAAAGAAATGAAATGGATGTATTTGAAAAATGGACCAACAATGCAATAAGCAGGGACATAGACGCGGCAGTGACATCGCGCTTCTCCCTTTATACCGTCAAATAAGTGCTTTGGCCTTGGGTGAAACATACTTGAATCTACGTTCTCCAATAAAAAGATTACGAGTGGTAAGTCAGATTCGAGTGTCAAACAAAGACTTTATTAAACTATTCATCAACGGAATCGCGTATAAAATTGATTGTGGTAGCCTGTGCACGTGTTGTAACCTAAATGAATTTGAAACTCTAGACCATTTTGTTGTAACATGTCCTATTTACAAACCGCTTAGAGCGCAATATTTGAGAAAAATTGATCCTGTACTAAATATTGTAAATTTATTGACTGTAAAAGATGTCGAACACTTAAGGTTTCTTAGTTTTTACATAGAAGGTGCACTTAAAATACGTGCATTCATACATAACGAGTAGTTGTTGATTTTCTTATGTATCTTGTTGGATGTACACTTATACTTTCTATATATTAGGCATTAATATAAAACTTATGATATACCTCATGTGAAAGCATGCGAGCTTTGTACCCTATTTGTAAAGTTTTCTTCTATGCAAATAAACCACTATTATTATTATTATTATTATTAATTGTGGTTGATATCATTCAAATAAAAAATGGTCTCTATGGTTCCATATAGTCTTTTAATTGTTTATAATTCTGATAGCACACTTTTGTAAAAGTAGTATAGATTTAAAATTAGTAGTAAGTACCTATTACCTCAAAATAAAATGCTATAGTTAATGAGTGAATCATGTAAAAGTTCATTTAAATATATTGCCACATATTCTTTTTAATTCAGTCATATCAGCGCCAGTCACCACAATATTTGTATCATCAAAAGTAAGCGAACCAGAGACATTCTTCAATAGATCATTTATGTAAGGAGGAGTATGGAGGTGTATGAGGAGCACCTATATCGTTGCTGACCATATCAGAGGCATTGTTAA
Organism: Holotrichia oblita; assembly: GCA_023690525.1. Lineage (NCBI taxonomy): Eukaryota > Metazoa > Arthropoda > Insecta > Coleoptera > Scarabaeidae > Holotrichia > Holotrichia oblita. The sequence goes on along the minus strand of CM043015.1, from coordinate 137,577,307 downwards.
AATATTTCGCCATTCTCAACATGTTTCAGCTCAGTATATTGCCTTCGATTGCTTAAGTAAGAAACGAAGACTTCATAAGCAAGACCCCTAACACCGTAGTAGTGTAATCCCACACGCTACCAGCACATTGTTGTCCAAACGTTTTAGTATTGTTTCTATGATGTTAGTTAATGCTGTTTGGGTTGTTCTGGCAGTCATGAAACCATACTGGTCACCATGCAGTCTATTAGAGGGTCGTTATCACACAAATAATTAAGCAATCACGATTTTAGAACGTTTTCAAATATTTTAGAAACGTTACAATATTAACAAATAATAACAAACTAAGTGTTAGTAAAAATTGGGTAAAGAAGATTCTACACATACATAAGTGGCAATTAAAATGATTATTATTATTGGCATATTTAGTGTAGTATCTTGGATAATCAACCGGCGTGAACTTGGAAACGCGCTATCCCAGCGACGCTTCCTATACCAGTAGCAACCAAACTGTTGGAACAACGTTCGCGAAAAAAAATCGTGCGGCCCAAATCACGTGTTTTCACAAAGATTTGATTAAGCAGGAATGTTTTCTATACGATAGGCTTTGTAAACTATCTAGTCAATCCAATGTCACCCCCGTCGTAGCGGAGCGGGAAGGGGAGAAATAGCATAATATGGTAATACGCGTAAGAAAAAATTCGTGTTGTTGCAACGAAGTGTTGTCATTAAAGTTTGAAAAATTACATAATAGATCGATAATAGCTATCGATATAGCAAAGGAATACTAATATTATGAACTACATATCATTGCATAGTACTGATTTGTTAAACTTTACGTTAGAGCCTGCCTAAATCTAGCGCGGCAGCTACACTCGCCCGAGAGAAAACTTAATCGATGTAAATCTTTTTCTGGCAGCTCTGATGTACTTACTCTGAAAGACAAAACGAATACCGACAACCAAACTGCACAGTCATATTGCGGCAAGAAAATAATTATTAAATCAAACATTGAAACAAGAAGTGGAAAGCTGAATCCTACAACAAATATCACAGAAGCTGTTACGATGGATGGTTTCAATTTTCCGTCGAATGCAGAACAACCGAACGTTCTGAAAATTGCCGAAAAACTTATCATAGATAACTTTGAAAAAAGTCGTGTAGAAATAAATGATTCAGAACAAACAAGCTTTTACCGAGCGATTGAAAATATTTCGCAGATAATTCCAAAAAAGTGCAGTAGAAGCAAATGTCTGCGAAAAATTTGGTTCTCCGCAGATCTCTTTCATAGAGAATTTAGGAAAAAGCGACATAGAAAAAAATGTTTCGGAGGAGAGTGACTTATTTCAAGATTTGATTATTGTAGTTCTTAAAAATATTAATGGCAGAGATATATTACCTATGGGTACAATATACATCGTGTTTTATTAGAAATATGATTAAATATGAAAAGGTGCGTACATGAAATAATTTCTTTCCCATATTTCTATATTCCAGAACTGATACTACTAAAAGGATTTGTAGAGAATTACACATTAGATTTATTTAATATATTGATGTTGGTACATACACACCGAACGTTGATGAACCACCCTGAATAACGTACAATTAGATATATTCCATATCTTCTCTTGGATACTAAGAGAAGGCGATAATAAAACTATCGCCTTGATAGTGACGCGTCGGTGTTTAGTTAAAAGTTTTTGGTGTTTAGTGGGTTGAAGTGTTTAGTGTTCAACTTCTAATTCACGGACTAATATTTGTGTGTACGTTTAATCCCAGTAGGAGTGACAAATGCTTCTATTGTTTAGAATATGCGCACCATACTGACAATTGACACCACTACAAGATTTTAAATTATGTAGAATATACAAACAGAACGCAAGTTTTAAAATTGGCAGTAAATTGATATTAACTTGCATTTGGAACTTTCGTTAAATTAGATTCCAGAGTTAAATTTATGCACACCTATAATAGCCATTAGGCACTATTTTGTTTGGCCATCTTGCCTCACATCCTCATTCGCTCAGACCACTATTGCCACATTACATATTGTTACAGTCGTAGCTGTATAGATTTATTAATAACAATAGCAACAAAAAGACTTTTCAGTTGAAAATAATGCTAGAAACTGGCTCATTCTTCATATCAAAACCTTCCTTGATGTTTGATTATAATCTTTTTAGTTACAGAGACTACAAATACTTGCAACAATGTTGTATGCCATATGAATACGAGATAACCCAAATATTTTTCAACAATTCACATTTTCCAACAATATTTACATATTCCATTATTAATGAATTCCAAAATGGCGAATTATTTACCTCTCGTAGGCACTTCTCTAAAATTGCCCCCAGGTTTCTTTCCAAATTCTATTCCTGTGTATGATTTTATGTAGTGGATGATTAAAGTTTTATCAATACTTATTGAATTCAAAACTAAAATAAAAATATTTATCACATGTAGTTAAAAATACAAAGATTTTATATCAGGCAGGTAATTGTGTTCAATCTGTAATAACCACTAGAGTACACCAATCTTCTATTCTATGTAAAATATAATCCATACAATCATATCTTCACAAGTAATTGGTTACATGTCCTATATAGGTTGCTACATTTCTAAATGAGATCTGTAACGGTATAACGCATAGGAATTGATGGTTGTGAGTGCACACTTATTTACAAATATTGGCGTGTATATCAGGATAATACCATAGTCTTGTTTGTTTATTCTTAGATAAGAATGTGTGTTTACCAGATATTTGAATAACATATGGCATACGTAGCATGGCGATAGCTTAAAAATATTCAAATATTTTGAATGAAATTAAGAAGTGAAGTTGGTGAAGTTTCTTATAAAGTGATAAATTAACGACAGGCAATTCCACGGTATTTATTTGAGAAGTACTCATAGCCAACATTATCAGAGGCGCGACTAACACATTTTAATCAGGTGCTTATATACGATATTAAATACAGTAGTTATGAAAACCGTGATAAATATTATACACGTTAGCTGTTGTGTTGTGTTTTGGTTTATAAAAATAGTTTCAGTTCAGGTGAAAATATTTCTGGAAACAATAATCAACCGTCAAATCAGTTTTCCTAAATTACGTATTATGTTCATATTATAACTTATTTAATTTCCATATACATAATATGTAATTGCATTAATATTAATTTGTTGATTGGTACTAAATAAGTATAATATGTGCAAAAGTAACCTGTCTTAGAAGCAAAATATATTTACATATCTACATTATAGAATCCGTAAGTTTCAGATAAGTATATAGCAACATTTTTCGAGTTGAGATAATAACGATTGTTATCCATATTGTTGTCTATTTTATTTCAAAATTATAGTAAGCAATGCTAATATTGTACAAAATAAGTAGCATGAAACTTTATTGGTGGTGAGTGTAGGCAGAATTATATACTAAAAAGTAGGTGCCAAGATTACGTTTAAAAACTATACATACTATCTATTGACCAAAAAAGTGAAGGAACATTTTGTTAATACTGAGTAAATGGCCTTGAATGAAATACTAGGTTGGCACAAATAGATTGTAACGCGTATCGTATATAAGCAATTTTTTATGAGGTTAAAAACGCTATCTGTAAGTATTCTCACTTTATTTCACAATGCTTTCAATGTCTGAAATTCTCTGTGAAAGAAAAATCAGAAACGACAATGTCATAGTTCAGAGTAAATTAATGTCGATCTGAGGTTAATACTATTTAATAGAATGTATAATTAGCCTTTGAACTTTTTATTATGTATCACGAATAATTATCGTACAGATAAACAAGTTAGCTGTATTGCTAATGTAATCAATCTAATTTTCGAGTCACTTCTGATTTGACGCCAACTATCGATCGTATATACCAGTTTCATTCACTTATTGTAAGAGAATATACATACATTTACATACTTATAAGAATACTAGAATGAATTGAGATATATATATATATATATATATATAACAGACCCCAGACAATTACTGTTGTGAACACCTGTAACTTTGTAAGTACTTTTAGTTATTTTATCATAATTTCAAGCTAGATCGGATATATGTACCTATATTCCATATACAGTATTAACTGGCACGTTCGGGATCACGGCCGTTCCGGTTAACCGATTCTGCCGGTTAATAGAATATATAGTATTTAAGAAGAGTAGAAATATACACTATAGAATTTAAAGGTTAAAATGACAATTAGGTTTAACCAGTGATATTCACGATCAAAACTAATCAAATCACTGATAGTACACTGTGCACAATCTGTATTGCGTCAGACGTAGACAAACTGAGGAACACTAAATGACAAAGAGAAGGGCGCACAAAGACCAATAGGTTGCCAATAGATTGGCGCGAAGTGTTTATTTATGTCTGCCAGCGCCCGAGACAGCCCGAACGTTACCGGAAAAAACCGATCGTGAGTCGCTCGGCTGATGCCGGTTAGTAGAGCGTGCCGGTTGTTTAGAATGCCGGTTGAAAGAGCGTCTACTGTAAAACGTTGATTTACGTACTATCGGACATACATATGTGACTATTTCTACGTATTTATACAGGTATCTGTATTACAAGATAATATAGGTCAGAATTAAAAAAAAATGATAAATTGTGTACCCAGAAATAGAATATATTTGAACCAATTTAATACCATTTTCAAAGGAATTAGATCTTGACAGACAAAAGTTTTTCAATTCATGGATCTTGATATAGTACATATGTAAATGTATAACAAACAAGAATATAAGTTGTTGCGTCTAGGGATTGAATACAGTTTTAATATAAGTTTAACATTGCTAATGAAGAAAAAGCAAATACGTTTTCAAAACATAAATATATATGTATATGCATTGGTACATATGCACCGTTGCCAAAGTTAAGTAATATTTTTTATTTCGATTGAGAGGGTGAAACAAAAATGTAATTGAATGTTTTATTTCCAAGATTTTCCCAGAAATTCTTTTCCTTTAATTGAACGAATGTATATTTTAAAATATTAGAGGAAAAAGTATTTTGAACAGAAAATTATTATTACTTACATTACAATTGTCAACCTAAAACTAAGCAATTAAAAAGCGCCTGTAGTTTGTGATAATTGTCAAACTAATGTGCAAGTACGCAATTATCTGGAATAAATAATCACGTACTATGTAGTAGTTAAAATACTTTTTTTGTGATTCTGTACTGCAAGAAGAATCACTGCGGCGATGTTTAAAGCGCTGAAAATAAAGGGCAAAAAAGAAGACAGAGGCATCTATGAGTGGCTAAAATACTGTTTACGGTAATGTACTGGCTAAAGAAGTTAAACACAATAAATATCGACATCCGGGATGGTATGATACATCAGATCTCTGAAAACTTAAAATCTTTCTCTCTGGAGAATGCAAAGGTCCTTAGAAAAGAGCAGAAAATAAGTACAGACTCTCTATGATGCAAGTGGAATAGCGTTTACGGCATAAAAAGGATTGAAAATGCTTGCGGGTCATCTGCGGTTCTTTTTTACGATAGCGAGTGGAGAAAATACACCAACAAAATTTTATATATTGTCTACGTACAACAGTCTACCAGTTTAAAATTTCCAATTTCACATCGATCGAATTTACTTTTACACAGTATTCTTTAACAGTCTTTTGATTGATACCTTATTGGCGCAAGATTTCTAGTGTATTAATATGTAGATTGTATGTAGAGATCTTAAAAAAATGTAAATCGATCATTCGAAGAACGGCTACAACGATGTTCGTTCGTTTTGGTGGACATATGTACATTTTGAACATTTAGGGTGAGTTTATCAATGTGAGGATAAATAAATTAACTTGCAGATAAAATTTTATTCGTAAGATAATTACAATAAAACGTTTATTGAGTGTTAAATAGAAGTTATCTGCGAGATAAAACATTGTAGTTGCTAAATTTTATCTGTCAGTTAGCAATATCTGTCAGTTACTTAACTAACACTTTTATCCTCACATTGATAAACCCACCCTTATTGTGAAATATGTTATATTGCGAACATTTGCCTTAAATGATGAAATATTAATTACCGGTATAAGTTTAATAGTTGTATTTAACAAGTTTATCTCAATTTATGATTTTTTACTGACATTTTTTATTGGCTAATTTGACATGTGTCCCTTTTAAGAAAATGTATGTTTCGTTTACTGTGGCAATATGAAACAGCCTGTATATATGAAAATAATTTTAAATTATGTAACTTATTACTGTCTATGATTTTTGTACATAACGGTTTTTGATATCTTCAATATTAATGGATAGATTGAGCTCAGGCGCACTAATGCTTCACCCTGTATATACATTTACATAATATTTTGTGTTATGGTTCCTTTATTTTAAACGGCAGACCGTCTGATTCTTAATCCGAGTGTAAACAGATTGCGATTAACTAATTATTGAGATCCTCAGGCTCAGGCGTTTTATTGTTCTGTAGCTTATATTCTACAAAACTAACAATTTTAAGTTAACGGGATTGTTAATATAACATGGGTTGATTTAAGTAGCTAGTTTAGTTAGTAACATTTCTTAAACTATTGCAGATACATACATACATATATATCATATGTATGTACATATACAGAGTGGCCGCATTCGAGCGCACTACGTTAAATGTCGGTGACGAATATTTTACGTATATCTGTGTTTAATTGCGCTGTTAATGACGTAACGGACAAGATCCAAAAATTCGACTGTATATCTGTGTTTAATTACGCTGTTAATGACATAACGGACAAGATCCAAAAATTCGACTGTATATCTGTGTTTAATTACCCTGTTAATGACGTACCGGACAAGATCCAAAAATTCGACTGTATGTATCATAATTGAACAATAGTACTACTTATGAATGTTGCATAATGAAAAACAATAGTCATTCTTTGTTTCACTTTTGTTTGTAAACTTTCAATACATAAAATAACTTGCTGATAATCCAATTGCATGTTTGCCTCTACATTTTTGCATGCGGTTCATATAATATATGTATGAATAATAGAATATTGGCTTACATAATTCATATCATTCTATTCATGTACCTATATCTTTTTTGCCTCGTCATTAGTTTAATAGATAACAGAATAATATTACTACTTTAATCTCTCGCTCCATCAACTCGACAGAAACTTTGCAATCATTTGCAAAAAGGGATTACTTAGAAATAAATACTTATCGTTCTACGCCAGTCTGCAATTCTCAGGAAAATCCTGTGGGCGTTAGTGTCGAATTTTACGCATAAGTGGCGTTTTAAGACGTAATGCACACGTATAAATATGCAAGTATGTACAGCAGCGGTAAAAAGTACCCAACCGATGCGAGTAAGAGCGAAGATATCGATGCACACCCCCCTTCCTTCACCTTACCATCGAGACCAATACATATTTTCTTATTTAGCAGCCCACGCTCGACGGGTGCGCATCGTCGTTTACAGCAATATGTGTTTTTCGTATACTAGCGAAGAAATGCAAAACTTGCAAGTGTATTGTTTATTTGTGAGATTCATTCATTCATTTGCCCTCGTGCGTTCGAATGATTGTATTACCTGTATTATATACACATTGTATTCGATGTATACATTTTAACTTTGAGTTTTCTAATGAATCAACATATTATCTTGACCACGTTAGGGATTTTGTTTACCAGCTTTTATATGACTTTACTTAAAAGTGAACTAGTTATTTAGCGTTTAGAATTACTATTAATAATGTTAATTAGTGTCTTTAGTGATTTCTATTAATATACATATAGTCTTAAAAGAGATGCTTAAATTTGATCTTACTTTTTCTTTAAAAATATAATATGGATATTATTCCGATTGCAATTATTTGAATCGCAATGCAGAATATTAAATACAAGTATGTATGTGACAGCGATTATTTAAAAGACAAAAATATGTGTATTTCGAGATACTGTTTATGAATATATAACATTTGGATTTATTATTGTAAAACGAGATAATACGATTTTCACAGTAATGCAAAATAGCAGGAGACAATAGGGAAAATCAATGCGTATTTGATGATATACCAAATAAGATTGAAACAGCATAAAGTTTCTAAGATTGAAATGTTAATATAGCTAGCATATTATAATACAGTGTAAATGAATACAAATAAATGATTGAAAGATGTTTGAATTTCCCGCTTTCAATTGTTTGTGTTTAAGTTGGTGCTAAGTTAGGGTTGTCATTCGTCGCGATACGTCGGGACATGTCACCGTTATTAACAGCGGTGTCCCGACGTCCCGACAAGCCATAAAAGGTCCCGGCAAACATATTCCAACGCAGAGCTACAAGTTATTAAAAATTGATGGCAACTAACTTTAGAGATCTGTTTTACTGATCGACTGGTAGCGATCGGAAACTTGAGTTGATTTTCACAGTAATGCAAATAGCAGGAGGTAATAGGGAAAATCAATGCGTATTTGATGATATGCAAATAAGATTGAAACAGCCTAAAGTTTCTAAGATTGAAATGTTAATATAGCTAGCATATTATAATATATGTATATTATATACATATAGGTATGTCTTAAAACACACATAAGAAATAAGTTATAAAAATAAATAAAATGATATGTTTGAAAATGTAAAAAATATTTACAAAACCAATAATGATTCTGAAAAAATTTGCTATAAATTAATAGAAACTCCAGTATCCATTGTGATAAATGACCTCTTGTAATCTGCGGGGCATTGATGTAACAAGATTTGAGAAAGTTTCAGTGCCTCTCAAGCTTTCCCAAATACTGGTCACATCAATGCCTCGCAGATTACTTACTGGATAGCTTTTTTAACTTCTTATAAGTAAGCATAAAACAATTTAACGTTTAACTTTTTAATGATCAAAACAGCTTTTAATCTCCTACTATGTTGTAAATCTTAATTTCAGAGTATCTGTGGAAGACCTAAGTTTTCCACGGACCCTCTTAACAAACAATAACAATACTTGAACCTGCTACTAATATTTACGTAAGAAAATATGTGTGTATATAAATAATTGAAAGGTGTTTGAATCGCCCGCGCTTTTTTAATGTATGAAAGTTGTTGCTTCTACAAGCTATGCCGCAAATAATCAGTAGCGTCTCTTTGTTTATTTTGGTTTTCTGCATTTTCGTTTTCGTCTATTTAGTTTATTATTTCACTCCTTTATTACCAGAAAAGCTTTTATTATTGCTACTTTTCTGCTGTTGCATATTTGTTATTGGTAAGCGATGAAGTAATCACATCCATCCATTAGAAGAATTGCAATATACAATAACGGAAGCTGTAAATGACATTAGGCCAGAAATATTACAGAATGTGTTCAATAGTATGAAGCGAAGGGTGAATTTGTGCTTAAATTTACATGGACGGCAGTTGGAACAAATGTTATAAATTGAGTTTGAATAAGTGTTAAAGTTTTGTAATAATTTTGATAGAGTATTCAAGTCTAAAATTAAAGTATTTATAGTGCAATCTATGATACCAGCATTAGAAAACATTCATAATTTCATTGTAATTATCTTCTTGATAAAATATTATTTATTACTGTGTTCCTATTCTAATTCTTTAATGTTACGCCAATGATATGCGACATTTACTCTCTCAGAGATGCTTGCATGCACTTAGCATAGGATTGCCATAAATCCCCAAGGCCCCGTCAGGACATTTACAATTTTTTCAGTAATTATTATTATCATTTAAAATTTTTTTTATCAAACAATCATCGTATTATAAGCACAAAATATGATTTTTCAACATTTGAGGTAATGTCGCTAATTTTTAGAGAAGGATATCGAAAAACGGGCAAAAAGCGATTGTTGTAAAGTATCTCTCGAGTATGTGAAAAAAAAAAATTGGAAATCGGTGAAGAAATGTAGGGTGTAGTCGGTTTCCATCCCTCCCTCACTCAACTCAAGTTTCCGATCGCTACCAGTCGATCAGTAAAACAGATCTCTAAAGTTAGTTGCCATCAATTTTTAAAAACTTGTAGCTCTGGGCTGGAATATGTTTGCCGGGACCTTTTATGGCTTGTCGGGACGTCGGGACACCGCTGTTAATAACGGTGACATGTCCCGACGTATCGCGACGAATGACAACCCTAACTTAGCACCAACTTAAACACAAACAATTGAAAGCGGGAAATTCAAACATCTTTCAATCATTTATTTGTATTCATTTACACTGTATTATAATATGCTAGCTATATTAACATTTCAATCTTAGAAACTTTATGCTGTTTCAATCTTATTTGGTATATCATCAAATACGCATTGATTTTCCCTATTGTCTCCTGCTATTTTGCATTACTGTGAAAATCGTATTATCTCGTTTTACAATAATAAATCCAAATGTTATATATTCATAAACAGTATCTCGAAATACACATATTTTTGTCTTTTAAATAATCGTTGTCACATACATACTTGTATTTAATATTCTGCATTGCGATTCAAATAATTGCAATCGGAATAATATCCATATTATATTTTTAAAGAAAAAGTAAGATCAAATTTAAGCATCTCTTTTAAGACTATATGTATATTAATAGAAATCACTAAAGACACTAATTAACATTATTAATAGTAATTCTAAACGCTAAATAACTAGTTCACTTTTAAGTAAAGTCATATAAAAGCTGGTAAACAAAATCCCTAACGTTGTCAAGATAATATGTTGATTCATTAGAAAACTCAAAGTTAAAATGTATACATCGAATACAATGTGTATATAATACAGGTAATACAATCATTCGAACGCACGAGGGCAAATGAATGAATGAATCTCACAAATAAACAATACACTTGCAAGTTTTGCATTTCTTCGCTAGTATACGAAAAACACATATTGCTGTAAACGACGATGCGCACCCGTCGAGCGTGGGCTGCTAAATAAGAAAATATGTATTGGTCTCGATGGTAAGGTGAAGGAAGGGGGTGTGCATCGATATCTTCGCTCTTACTCGCATCGGTTGGGTACTTTTTACCGCTGCTGTACGAGTATATACATATGTGTACACTGCTTCATATTTATAGTTTCCTATATTACAAAGATCATACCTGTTACAAAATATAAATGCTGTCAAGTGAGGACAACAATTTGGAACATTTTTCGATATTGGGGGATACATTAGTTATTCAATAGGTGTCTATATAGATTATCATCAATTTATAGTGAGTATCTGAGGAAGCCCGCCAAATTAAATGATTAGTGAGTTGAAAATAGTAGTTCCTCTCCGTCAAAACAAACACTACCTATTGATGATTTAATTCAAAATTTTGAAAATATACATGATATAATTCTTAACGTCGATCATTTTCATTTTGGATTAAATTGGATTCATGGAAGTAGTGACACAAATTCAAAATTTATATAAGCAAGTGGCTCTTAGCAAAAGGGATGTGTGAAGCTTATTTATTTCCCATGTTACGGACCTTATCCAAATAGTCCAGATAGCTATCAAGAATTATGAAGACATGCAATGTTTTTGAAGTGTAGCAAACAGCTATACATAAATGCATATGTCGCAGCCATATAATGTAATTAGTCATTTCATGAGCAGTCTATAGACATAACAGGAAGTGCTGACACATTATGTAATTGAAGATGTATTTAATTAGTTGTTTAAGAATTTTAGACATTACATGAAATGCTGCTCCATTGTGCACTCTTAGTGAACTGTTGCGCAAAGAGGCTGCTTCAATTTAGACAGTGTTCTGTACATCCAGTGCTCTGTACATCCAGTGTTCTTACAAAGTATAGTCTCAAAATGGCTAAGAACCACGAGGATTAGTTTTTACTGACAAAAATCGTTACCATATTGTGAAACCGTAAAATATTTAATTACATGTTTTCACAACTACGTTATTAACTGATAAAAACGATGAATCAGCTGGTATTCTTTCTGAACCAAATCAGCCATTTATAATCCCATATTTGCAAGCTATTTCACTAACGTCATTCTTTTGATCCATAATAACTCAAGTCATATTTAGAGGATCACATGGGTCTGCATCTACTTTCTACCTTTCGTTACTTTAGGCAATTTATCATTGTAATGGGAGAGCATTTTCTATGCTGGAAATTCCGTTTCTATTGTCGAATTGTTGCGTCCCCTGTAAATTGTTTCGCTAGATCCGCATAAATTACACCTATTACTAGTAACTTCTAGATTACTAAGAGGAGCAGCATAATACATAGCAAGGAATTTCCTTGGGTACTCACAGCATTGCACTTGACCTGTTATTATATTTTTAACAACATATACAACAAGAGTCTAGATTATTATCCCGTAGGGCAATATTTTCCATAAACACATTGCAGTTCATTCTTTGTGGTGTATTCTGTGATAATCTGATTATTCTGTTTTTTCGGATCTTGAGCGGAAGACCGATTGTAATGTTTTCGCAAGCGATACAGGAGTCCTATTTTAGGATCATATCCAAGCAGAGCTTTGTATGACGAACGTTCAATTGTGCTGTGAAAAGAAATGTTTCTTGCCGTTGAATAAACTGCAGTTCTACCGACCATTTCATAGAGTTATTCTCAGCCATCCACGCACATAACATATCTCTATATCTTAATTCTTATCTTTCTATACTTCCTTGACTTTGAGGATGTCTAGTTCTACCGTTTACGAAAAACCGTGTACATACAGAACACTAACTGTCTAAACTGAAGGAGCCTCTTTGTGTAACAGTTCGCTAAGAGTCCACAATAATTCAGCATTTCATGTAATGTTTAAAATTACTAGACGATTAATGAAATAATTTTCAATTACGAGTCAGCACTTCCTGATATGTCTAGACCATTCATGAAATGACCAATTATGGTTATATGGTTGCGACATTATTATACAAAATTTGTAACCCGCAAAACCTCCCCAAGTTTAGAAATATTTTTAAAATCTTACAAAATTAAAATAGCAATAAATCTAACAACTAACAGCTGCATCACTAAAATAAAACCAATTGAAAAATGAAGAAGAAAAAATATTAATATTAATTAAGAAAGAAAACATACTATTTACGAGTTAGACTGCAGGGGTAGGTACATATTTTTATATAATTTATTTAACCCCGTATTTTATCCTGAGAAACAGTAAAGGCTTCCCAAAACTGGTGTAGATGATGTCTACAATTGGTCTTGTCTCGTCACTCATATTTTAGATACTGAAATAGGTAACGAATAAGGATGTTATACTGGTACGAATAAACTTAAATGTTGTAATTAAAATGTATCATGTTATTAAGTCAAATAATATACGTCTATTTTTTCGATATCAATAAACCTCAAAACATAGAGTTCCTTGCTTTCTCGTTAGTTTGCTAAGATTAATAAAATCACAGGATATTTTAACATCATATATTAATATTTGAGATTAATTTAAATTATACGCGCGGTTTTTGACACAACACACACACTCTTCTGCTGGCTATTGGCAGCATATTTTATTGAAAGGATTCAGATTTCTTGTGGAATATTATTATAATAAACGTAAATAAGATTATCGTAGAGTTAGTTAACTCTAGTTAGTTAACTCTGCGATCATCTTATTTACGATTAATTAACGTTGTGACAGCCGTTACTTCCCCTCTAACTATTAATATAATTATCTTTTAATTCCTGATTTATTTCCACTTAGAGGTCAATAAAAATGGAATTTAATTCAAAATTATACAAATTTACCAAAAAATGAATTCATGTTGGCTGCAAAACTTTGCTTAAATTCAACATATTTTCAGTACAATGACACAATATATAAACAAATATTCGGTACAGCAATGGGTTCTCCATTATCTGCTGTTATAGCAAATTTAGTAATGGAGGGCTTAGAGCAGGTCTCACTTGACAAACTAAGCTGTCATGTGCAATTTTATAAGCGGTATGTAGATGATTGTATATGCTGCATACCAAATGATAAAATTGAACATATTCTGCACACATTTAACACATATCATGATAGGTTAAAATTTACTTTTGAAAGAGAAAATCAAAGTTCTATAAACTTTTTAAATGTAAAGATAATACATGATAACACACAAATAAAAACAAACTGGTACATTAAAGACACTAGTAGTAGTAGGCATTTAAACTATTTTTCAAACACTTCGGTAAATTTAAAAAAAGCGTAATTAACAGTTTAGTAGATCAGGCTATTAAATTAGCTCACCCTGATTTTAGAAAAGAAAATTTAAGCAAAGTAAAAACAATACTAGAAAAAAATAGTTATCCTAAAGAGTTTTACAATAAATTAATCACAAAAAGAATAAATAAAATATATAACACAGGTACAAAATCAAATAATAACATATACCACACTATACCATATATAAACAATTTAAGCGACACAATAAAACACGAATTAAAAAAATCAGACATTCACGTAACTTTCATACCTACCAACAATAGACATTTATTCACAAATTTAAAAACACCGATTAAACATGGTAATCAAAGTAATGTCGTTTATAAATTAGATTGCAAAGATTGTAATAAATGTTATATCGGACAAACCAAACAATATTTAAAGAAACGAATTTATAACCATCAATACACTGTTACACATAACGTCACCGCTGAAACTGCTTTATCTAAGCACTCTAAAGATAGACGACATAATTTTGATTTTCAAAACACTAAAATTTTAAAAAAGGAAAATGATTATAAAAAAATATTAATTTACGAAATGATATACATTAAAAAAGATGAAAACGCGGTAAATTTTAGAACGGATATTGATAATTTAAGCGTTATTTATAACAATTTAATTCACGCCTGAATTTTATTAATTTTAAGCTCTTGACTAGTTTTTTTTTGCCATGTTTTTCCCTAGTCCTTGAACAGAATTGTTAGAGCTTGACAAAAAATAGATTGATATACGAATAATTCAAATCATTTCAATTTCTAATGTTGTATTAAATCATTATTCCTTTCATTATTACTTGTGAATATAATTAAAATTCGATATATCAATGAATTGTTTGTTTTTTAGATAATTTTGTTGATAGGCATGGCAATTTATATTTATATTATTAGTAATTTGACACATATTAAATGTCAATTTCTTCCACTGAAGAAGTTATTTAACGAAAACATATTATTATATGTTATGGAATAAATTGGTATTTAATTATTTATTGTTTTATTGACAAGTGGAAATAAATCAGGAATTAAAAGATAAGTACATAAAGGTCAAAAAATACATATATTAATTGTATTAATATAATATATAATTAATATAATAATGACAATAATCAATGATATTTTAATCTTTAAAATATACATATATTTATGTATGCATAAAAAAGTATTAGCTTATCACCAGCGAAGAAACACTTGACATATACTTCTATTTAATGCATCTAATGTAAACATACAAAAATAAAGTAAGTTCTTCCTTATGTTTATGTTTAATGTTATGAGAAATTATGTAATATTTACATATTTAACAGTAAAACTGCTACATCACGCCACGTTGATGTCTGTGTCGTACATTAACTATTCATAAGTTAAACTTGGCAACGGCAACATATGCATGTAGATACTTGCTACGATTGTAAATAGAAACATGGTATCGAAAGGTTGCTTTTTTTTAATTTTTACTTTCGTTCCACTCCTGTCCTTGAACTTTCTTCGCTTGTTCAATGATAACAATTGACGTTGAAGCCACACACTTTTTAATGACGACAAAACTGTTTAAACCTATAAATACCAAATATTTAAAGGTGCAGGCCAAGAAAATAATCTTTATTCAAAATTAAACCTGGCAACGAAAGAATAAATTACTAAAATATATCTAAATATACAAATTCTACTTTTGTAGGTAATTATAACATTGAACTAAATTTCATTTTTTCTGTTTCAGTTCAGTGAGATAAATAATTCGTGGATGAAAAATATTTACATAAATAGAAAAAGTAAGTATTTGATGTCAGTAATGTACATAATAATTTATATTACATATTATAATAGATTTTACGTGAGGAACAAAGCTTTAATGCTTTTAAAGCAAAATGTTTTTAATGACTCTCCCTACTGATTTTAAATTGAAAGCATTTATTTTTGTGTTCTACTTTTTGCAATCATAATATGTACATATAGGTATGTTTATCGAAAACATGAAAGATATATGTATATGTAGGATAACATTCTATGTAAGAAATTTAAGCATTTTTAACGTAAAAACACTTAATTTATCAAGCGACTCTATACTTCTGCTTAATTTACCTAACAGTTAATTTATCCTTAAATTTAGAACAGCTTATTATCACAAGGAATCAAGAATTAGATGTGATATCACCATAAAATTTTTCGGAAGAAGTACTGTAACCAATACTTAAAACATCATTAGTATTCTTTACAGTAAGTATTCTTGCGTATATGTATATTCGAGTTGTACTCTATTATTTTTTGCACTTATGTTTATGCCTCAAATTATTTAATAAATTATCACTTTTATTAAGCAAATATTAACTAAAAAAAGTATGTTTCCAGTTACTGTATAGTGTTTATATTGCAACATAAGTGCAACATAAGTATAAATAATGGTGATATTTTTAAATATAAATTTATTTTCTAAGTATAAGTTATTGGTTTATAAAGGATTTTTGCACTTATCATAACATCTATTTCGCATCAGGGTATCATTTTAATTGTATGAAATGCATTTCACGCAGTAATTCATGATAATTTTTGTCTTCCTATCACAATTATATAATTTAAATAAATGAAATCAGTACGAACAAATATTTGCTTTGTTGAATAACAACAAAAGTAATAAAAATCCAAATTGATTTTGTAACAATTGTTGTAATTTCCTGGAATTGAAAACAGTTTATTTAATTTGCAATAAACGTGGAACTACTATTTTAAAATATAAACAATTTAAAATGAATTGCATAAACATAAGTATGTAAAATAAATATATAAAAATATCTGGTTCTAAATGTTGCGTACATTCCTCAAAATTTAAAAGTATTTAGAAATTATGTCACATGTTCATGTTCGTCATTAGCATAATCCTGTGACCCGGACAGCAATACTTTTGAATAACACCACCTCCTTTTGTAGACTAATGTCTGGCTTTGTTTTACATGCTACTAGAAAGGCTGCATGGCGCCAGCCCCCTCTGGACTAAAGTTTTGTACCCATTTTGTACCGTTTTGTCCCAGACATTAAACATTAAACATTTGTACCTCGCCAATTTAAAAGATATAATCAATTTTAGATGGGGGGTACAAAATGTTTGGTGTGTGGTACAAATCGATACAAAACCAGTACAATACAAGAGCATAGGAGAAATTTTCAAATTCCAACATGAGAGGCTTTTAAACTAGCGAAGTACAAAATGTTTAATGTTTGGTACAAAATGGGTGCATGGATAAAAAATTTAAAATTCGGTTATGGGCGGGCTGGCGATATGTTGCCTTCTA
The DNA here is from genome assembly GCA_023690525.1 of Holotrichia oblita. Classification (NCBI taxonomy): domain Eukaryota; kingdom Metazoa; phylum Arthropoda; class Insecta; order Coleoptera; family Scarabaeidae; genus Holotrichia; species Holotrichia oblita. Next base: position 137,559,885 of record CM043015.1, on the reverse strand, counting down.
GGAATCTGGTACTGTTAACTTCTTCTCTTTCCGAATTTATTTTTCTCAGTCTTTATAAACATGGCGGCAAACAGTACCTCAATCGATAGTTCAAGTATAAAAGTATAAAATTGTATAATATAGTACAAGTTCTGAAATTTGTCATAGCTCTATAACGTTTACACAGATTTAGACTTCGATTTACAAAAATTACCTATTATAAATTAAGCCTTTCTTACATTTCTGATCTAATCGTGAGAAACGGAGAGCCATTAAAAATATATTTATATAAAATTGTAATAATGTGAAAATCCTATACATGTAAACATTTAGCATTTCTTTCGTCAGGTATATTTAGTATTATTTATGTATTAGTAGTATGCAATGCTCAATTGCTTTTCTGATTTCACCACTTCAGTCTCCATATAAAATCCCTGAAATAATTTAATAAAATAAAATAAGAACGAAATTCGTAATGGTCTGCACTAACAACCTGTATATCTATGCAATGCAGTTGTAAAGCATGAAATAGAATTAATAAAATTGAAGATAATTTATATATGGTAATTTTATACAATGAACACATTTTCCCAGTAGATTCCACTCGACAATATTTGTTGAATTTGTGATGTTATCGATTTGATTGACTATGTGTACATTTTCCTCATGTTTTATAGATAAATATACAGTACAAATAATAATAAAAATAATAATAATAATCATGTTTATTTCACTCATCTACAACTAGCATTAAGTGCAACAATAGAAAAGAAAAATGAATGAAACCCCAAGGTTAAGCTTAGTGTGAATGCATAGCACCATAACCAATCTTCCACTTAACCTTGCAAAATACAGTAAGTTTACAAATAGATTTCAATGCCTAGTCTACCCTTAAACTAAATTCTGTGAGTCCTACAGATACCAACAGAAAAAAAAATTATAATTATAACAAAAGATATACACATTTAAACAAAGCATATTTATACTAACATGTTTACTCTAACCACAAAATAAAAGCCCCAGCTGTTGATTATCAAAAATTACTTGGCGCAAGTAAAGCTTAAACTGAGTAGACGACAGATGCTTAGCTATCTCCGGTACCACATTGTATAATTTGTATATATTATACGAGAAGGACCGCTCAAATAATGCTGTTCGGTGCAGCGGTGGCGAGATAAGCCCCCGCGATCTGACATTAACGTGATGCATATCAGTTCGAAATGTAATTTTTTTGTAAAGGTAGGAGGGAGGCCTGGTTGTGATGATTGCATGGTGTATGTTATATGATCAAACTTTCTTAAATTGTATGCAAATCTCAGATATGAGTTCTGTACTCTCTGTATTCGTTTCTGGTCTATAGTATGAATATATGGACCATAAACCGTAGAGCAATACATAAAAGGCGACAATACAAATGCATTGTACAGAGTAAGCTTAATTTCTGGGAGTAAATATGATCTATGAGGGGATAAAATTCTTAAGTTGGCATAAGCATGTTTAATGTAGTTGTTTACTTGCTGTCGATATCTGAAGGTGTTATCTAAAATTAAACCAAGACTTCTAGCCTCCGTCATAATCGGAAGTACATTATTACCTACATGTAATTTAAAGTTGTGATTTAAATCATTACGAATTTGTTCATTGCCAAAAAATATAACAGAAGATTTAGACAAATTAATATTCAAAGAATGGAGTGAACAGACACGGAAAAGAGTATTCAAGTCTTGCTGAACAGCACTCAGGGCATCCAGATACGAGTCCCTTGGGAATTAATAATAAATTTGTGTGTCATCAGCGTACATATGTACATTACAAAATCGTAAAGAATCAAATAGGGCGCAAGTATATATAGAGAATAAGAGTGGACCTAAAATGGAATTCCCTTGGCCTTGAGGAACACCAGCACTTAAAAGAGATTTTCCTGAGAGACTGTCAGCTAATTTTATAGATTGTGAACTATTGCTCAAAAAATTATGCAACAGTATTGTCGAAGCACTGGAGAGGCCGATGTAATGTAAAATAGCGGCTAGTAATCTATGGTTAACGATATCGAACGACTTAGTTAAATCCAGCTATATCAATACCGAGGCAAAGCCATGATCAGACGCTATCAAGAGATCATCAGTAACTTTCAATAAAGCAGATTCGCAGCTATGTCCTGAGCGAAACCCGGATTGGTAAGCAGGGAGAATATTTATATCATTAACATGTTTGTATAATTGATTCTTGATTACTTTGTCGAATATTTTAGAGAAGGTACAGAGTAAACTATAATAGGATACAACAATTAATAATGTGTACAATATACTTTATTATAAACGGACAGCACAATACCAATGGTAAGACCGTCATAACCGCAACACAAAGAAGAAATGTTCGATATAATAGTGGCCACCTCCAACTCATCAGTTAAAGTTAAACTTATTACCGACATCATTTTTGGTGTGGGTATAATAATATTCTGACAAATCAGTACAATCTGTAGATCATCCGGGAATAGAGATAATAAAGTAATGATTTAATAGTTCCATAGTGGTATATCGACCGCTCTCTTATTAGCAACATGAAGAAGACGTAAATCTTTGCAAATAGCCGAGTTTTTCGTTTTATACAAATCATTTTTCTGCCTTTTTCTGCCTAACAATACTTTGTAGTAATTCCAGTCGCGCGCTGCCCTATTCTTTAAATATTTTCTTTTAGCCTTATCTCTCATCGAAATCATAATCCTTATAACAACAGTAATCCAAGGGGGGTTAGGCGTACGAATACAAGCGGTTACTACAGGAGCATGTAAATTAAATAGTTCAATGAGTCTAGTAGTTAACACCTGAACTTTCACGTTAATGTCTGGAATATAGAAAATGTCATCTAGGTGTAAATCATGCAAATGTAATTCAAACTGGCTATTATCAACATTTTTATAATCACGATTGATTTTGGACGACTATTAGGAGGTGAGGTCGTTACATTACAATATACAAGCTAGTGATCCGAAATGTCAACATTTTGAACAATGACTTCGTCAATAATGGACTCGTTCGATACAATAATTAGATCAATGAGTGATGTAGTTGTATTTGTCATGCGAGTTAGCTCTGTAATAGTCTGCTTAAAATCTACCGCATCCAGTTCATTAATAAGAGAAATAGAAGATAGACTATCAGGTTTCAACAAATCTATATTCAAATCACCTAAGCAGATTAGTTATATAGTGATAAAAAATTTGAGAAACAGAATTCCAACTCATCCAAAAAATCATGATATGATAAGGTTGGAGGTCGATATACAACACCAACCACCAAGGCGTCGACACCCTCCAACACATGCCCATAACTGTTCAATGACATCGGAAGATTCCAAAACAAGATATTTAACATTTGTTCTTATATAGAGTCCTACACCGCCACCACGTGCACCACAATCTCTACGTAACAAAGGATAGCCTTCAGTACCCACCAGAGATGAGTCAACATCTGCAAATCTTGCACCTATGGTCGGGGCTCGGCTTAATCACGAACAGAATTAGCTCGATAACTTAAAAACCATAACAATTAGAAAGTGCTCTCGCAGACTTTTTTTGGAGAAGATTTGATGCTCTACAAAAAAGTCTTAAAAGTTTTTTGATATCTTCTGTTGTTTGTGCAGTATGTATTATTGGATAATTACAACAAAGCATCACAAAATTTGTGTCAATAACGATAAAAATCATCTAATAGTTTGTTGACAAAGTTGTATTTACTGCTAAAATGTACCCATTATGTAAAGTTACTATAGCTGTTAAATGATATTTACAATTCGATTTTATGAATTATATTCCGTATACAGGTATCCCAGCTGACGCTGTTTCTTTAATAATTTGTTTATTTTACAGTATAGAGAAAAGAATTTCAAATAAAAGTTGTCCCTATTTAGACGACGCATAGCTAGAAAATATTTTCAAATATACAAGGTGTCCCAAATATAGAAAAGGCATATGTAACTTTATTATTTTAAACGGATCATCTTATATATTATATTTTTTTAGATTCTACATGATATTTTAAGTTACTTTTATTAAGGCCGAGAAAATAAATATTTTACAAAAAATTTGTCATTGCAACGCTCTCGCTAATGAGCATCAAAACTAAAAAAGGTAGAAAATTTTGATTTGCGCACATTGATACGTCTTGAATTGGTTTACTATTCCCAATATTAACACGTACTGATCCTTTTGTTGACATACAGGTACTGGTGCCAACATTTGGAAACATTTAAATACCAATAACTCTGTTTTTTTTAATATACCTACCTGTTTACAGGGTTGGATGTAAAACTAAATTCTCTTTCTTTTTCTCAGTTGGGACACTCTGCTAACTAACTAACTTATTTTGGAACACAATATGCGTTTTTTGTTATTCAATTTCCTCAAATTATTCTACCGAAATTTTACTGAGTAATACATTTTTTGTCATGTAATATACATATATCTTATGTATTATTAACCTACGAGAGAACATATTTCGAATTCTTTCTTTACATTGCATGTTGTTTTACTAATAAAGGGGCATAAGTCTGATTCTGGATAATTTACAGCTATTTGTGAAACAGCTGTTAGTATATAAAAATGTAAAACTGATATACATATTTTTAAATGGTACTAAATTTTGAAAAGTTGTGCTGCCAATTAGTTGCGGTGATATGCACTCATTTTGTAAATCGTCCACACTTTCTGAAGATACATTGGTATGTACTTATAGTACCTTACTTAATATTTTTAGCTTTAAAATAGTCAACGCAGTAAGACGAAATTTATTGACTTCTTCTATCATATATGTTGCTAATTGCTAATATAAGTGTAGGTAAACATCATGCAAATTTTTGCTAGAATATTATATATTTAAAACATAACAATCATATACACATAACAAAGTAACAAAGTTTCACTAATACAAAAGATTCCAATTATTATTAAATCTCATTCGAGCTCTATTCGTACAACTTTGATTCTAAAACTTGTAGACGAAAATAGCATGCAAGAATATAAATTCCCAAATACCAAACAATCTCATCTGAGACACATGAAATCTTTGAAATTATTTCGTGTATGTAATTTAATACGAAAAGAACCGAGTACGCTAGGCTAGTGTAGGCACATCTGAATGTTTTTCATTGCGATTGCTAGAATTTCTTGGTCCAATGAAGTGTTTCGGCGTTTTTTTTAATTCAACCTCAGCTGCGTGAAAGGCGGTTGTTTATATAGTAAAAGTAAAATTTGTATGACCAAATTTACTTAAAACTCACTAACTAAATTCAATTTCACAAAATTAAAGAATCATGTGTTTCGACGATTTTAAAGTTCAACCTCTAACGGAGTAAATGCAGGTGGTAAAATTTGTTTAGAAAAGTGTTATGTTTTTTAGTATTTCAAAATTATGTCAACCTTGAAATAGTTTTGCCGTTGTAATTTTGTAAATAATTGACACACTCATGTACTCCAAACCACAACGAACAAAACATAATTATTAAAACAGTTATATTTCTAAGCAAGGAAAAGTTCATAAGTGTAAATCTCTGATTGTAATGAAACTGGATTTGTATATTTCACTCTCGCTATCCTCAGCTACTATCAAGATGCATATTTACGAGATATAATGTAAGCCCTTGAAATTCGCTCTGAATTTCATCTTTTTAAAATAACTTCTAAACGCCTCAGATAGAAAAAATCTTTCAATGGTGGAGTTACACCCTTTGGGAAAGTCTTTCGTCTGATGTATTTCATTTAGAGTTGCTTAAATGGTGTAAGTCAGCTATTGGAAAACTTCTTCTATTCTTAAGAAGTTACATATTTTCAAAAAACGAAATTTAGGGCGACGTTCAAGGGTATATCCCCCAGATTTGCATTTTGGTAGCAATGGAGTTGAGTAACACTTGATGGGGTATACAAACTTACGTTTCATTACAATTGGCGACATACATATGTGTACTTGGGAACCATCCGTTGTTAATTGTTTTTAAAGTCGATTGTACGTCTGAGATTCACAAATGCCATAAAATGTATGTATGTACATATAGATTGTAAAGTGTAGGTATTTTTTTATTGATTCCTTTTTTAATTGATGTAGACACGTGAATGAGAAGAAATTACACAATAATATCATGAAAATACTAAGAAATATGAATTGTTAGGTTGTACTACAATCTAATGAAAGCCGTAGAAAATGCGTTAAACAAAATGGAAACGTTTAACATTTATGTATTAGAGCCAAAATAATAGTCATTACCATTTTTTGATGTAGAGATCAAACACCCAACATTGTGTTCTTTATGAGTATCTTCTTTTTTATAATAGATAGATAAATATTGTCCGTTTTGTTTTGGATTATTTTCCATAATACGATTATCATGAATAAGAACAGTAAAGTGTTATTTTTTCAAATAACTCGAGAATCTGACATTTAGTTGTTTTTTTAATTACATATTCTTAAGGCGTTACACCGTAGCATAATACATATTAAGATTATATTATAGAGTAACTGCCCAAGAATAAGTGACTTAAGTAACGTATTTTTATCAGACAATTTATTTCATCGTTGACCTTTACCAATTTACCTTGTTGCGCTGATATTTGATGTTTAACTCTGCACAAATCAATGAATAATTCTGTAATTAATGGTAAAATAAATAAACATATTAGCAGGTGATTGGCCAGCTAAAAAGATTTAAGAAAGTTCGCATAAATATATGTATGTCCGAAAATCATATCGGTATAGTAACATGCGGTTACAACTCCTAGTCATATTATTTTAACCACTTTAGACAGATGTGAACATACCGCAGATAATATTAATGTTACTTGCGGTAAAAATTTTGACTTCGCTAAATTGCTTTGGTATTTTAAATGCAATTTTAACGAGATACTTAGTCGTATTAGACAAGGTAACTTGCGGTTACGTCCGTTTATTGTCCTTTTATACATTCCCCTCTGAAGTTGTGATTTGTTAAACTACTACTGTACCTTGATTTGTAGTAACACAAATGAACTGACTATGTTCGACTGTCCCCCTAAATGTTATAAGTTCTTAACTTCACTATAGTCATCGTTTTCACGCCCTAATAACATTTGCATTTTCATCATGATTATCTTAACTCCATTTTGGTAAACAATCCCCGTTGCACTGATTTATCTGATTACTCGTTGGCCTATTGCCAGTAAGTGTTGGTAACAAGAAAATATTATATCTACTTAATCTAGCCTTATACCAATATTTATACTATACAGTGCGGTTCTAAAGTACAGAAATTTGCCAGAGTTTGGCATTATAGTCGAGCAAGTAAACCTCAAATTGACGTTTATTATTGCTGATTATGGCACTTATGTCAATAAAATTCTATTTTATGACATTCATGAGGTAGTACAGACTTAATAAAAGATACACGTTTTATAATTCATAGCTACCTAGACTTTTAAATTTATGTTGACTGCAAACACATAATGTATAATGACATAAAACTGTTCTATTACTATGTTCATATGAGTGGATAAATTTTTATGAGATTTTAGCCTGATACCATAAGGTGTCAGTCGACTCCCTATTCCATTTAAATTTTTAATAATATATCGCCTCCTGTCGTCAATCTTTGAAACTAAACAGAAGTTTTACTTCAGGAATATAGTACATATTTATTGCATATTAATGACGCAAAACTGGAACGTCTCTATTAAGTTAGCGAGAGAGGAAGGGGGATCTCTAGAACGATACATTTTTTGAATCTAATGGAAATTAGGAAATAAGCAAATAAAGATATTAACTAATCTAATTATTTATCTCTCGTTAATCGAGCAGAATAACTTATTATTCTGTTAGATTAACTAACAAATACAGAAAATATTACAAAAGATTTTACTATATAGATATCTCCAGAATTTTTAGATTAACATATAAAATTAATGTGATATCAATATATTTATCCTTACCTAATCTTAAAAAAAACATGTGATCACATACAGATTCTAGATAAGGAAAATGGAAACAGTTCGAGGAACGTTAAAACTCGACATTTATGGATTCAGAATTCTTGCCATTTTTCAGAATTTAGCAGCAAATTTCACGCGTAAATATAAAAACTGTTAATTCAAAATAAGGACATTGAAAATACTTTGAGAAACATCAAGAATCGAGATTGATGGATTCAGAATGTTTATCATTTTGTTAGTATTTAGCAGGGAATTTCTATGAATCTGTGTGAATTTACAAAACTGTCTTCGGCTAAATGATATCGAAGGCTTCCACGGTCTGAATCTCTGTTATGAGGGCTTTCGGGTTTTGATCGCGTCATAGTAAAATACATATATACAACACAAAATAAACTATATGTAATTTACCATTTTACTTTACTACTATTTTTGGTATTTTTGATTTTTATTTTCGTTTTTGTTTTATTTTATTTTATTTTGTATTATATATATGTATGTACTTTACTATGACACAGTCAAAACCCGGATGTAAAGTTTCATAAGTTTAATACCTTGACATTTGTCGTTTTCGTATATTATTAAAGATTTTTACGTTTGAACTACGAAAGCCTATTGATAGGAGAGGGTGGTGGGAGTTAAAATTAAGTGTATCCATTTTACTATTGTCAACTTTTTATATGACAGGAATGTCAGTGGTTATGTGAAATACTCTACCGAACCATCAAATTATTCTAATGGAATACACAGTTAATGAAAAAGTGCAAATTATAAAGTGGTTTTATAATTTGCCATAGTATTTGACATAACCACTGACATTCCTGTCGTAGTTGTCAATTGACATTTGACGTCGCAGTTGATTTTTACCTTTAATTTTACCTCCCACTACTTTCCCCTATCAATAGGCTTTCGTAGTTCAAGTTGTTATCCTGTATATAAATTTTTAGTTTATTTTTAATTTAATTTTTAATTCTTTTTATTCGTATCAATAACATTAGTTAGCATGGAGAACTGGATACTTTAAGATGTCACTGCAAACGTTTCGCAATACTTTTTAAGTGCATGTATGCTTTTTTAATTGCAGATGAAAGAAAAGGGAGCTAATGGTCCTACAGAACTTGATACTTTCTTACCTACGGATTCTAACAAAGGGACGAAGTAAGATTTATATTTGTGTGTTATCATTTTATGACGTGTTTCTTCTAATAGATACGAAATAAATAGCAAAGTAGATGTAGAAGCCGTGAAAGCTTTAAATGGAGAATATGATCCTTTTAAAACAAGAGTACTGGATCATCCTGTTTCGTAAGTATTCTTTGACTATTTATTTGTGCTCAATAACAATTATAATAGTATATTATGTAGATCAAAGTTTACACCTACAGACATACTTCTTAATATAGTAATTAAATATTAATTTTTCGGTTTTGTAAAATAACATGCGCATACAAAGATCTGAATAAATATTTCGGGTAAAACATATGAATCACACTAATAAAAATGTTTGTGAACAAAGAACATGTATAATATATTATGGTAATGCAGAAAAAAATTATCAAGAGTAATATTTCTGACATACTCATAATTCAAGTGGAAAGGAGTCACTAGATAGTTAGGAAAACTTCCACAGTGAAAGTGATCCTGTTGCTGAATTAAGAAAGTTTAAGCCGTTCTTTTGTTTATTCACAGATCTGTGACGGAAACAACTGATCCTGAACCTATGTTTATTAGATATCTCTTTTTTATTTTTTCTGAGGTTATTTTCTTCAAATGGTACCGTTGTGTCTTAACACCGGTTTTAGATATTGAAATGATGGAATTTTAAATAGATGCCAATATATCGCGAAAGGAAATAATTTTCATAACAAAAAACTATAGAACCGCAGGCCATAGACAGATTTTATATCAGTAGTAGTTGAACAAACATTCATAACTCACTCCTTGACTAGTTGCAACATTTCACTAAATCAGCTTGTTGAGACCTAGTTCATTGCGATTCCTTAGTTACCACGAAAAGAAAGAAAACTCGAAACTTTTATATGTAGTGTTATCAAATACAGACATTGTAAAGTACTATACGACTATACCCACTACACTTCATTACCCCTTGCTTTTAATCAGTTGTAATAGAATTTATCTACACTTTGATATGTATTCTGTATTATAAAATATTAAAACAGCTTCTAACTATTAATGTAATTAAAAGTTAATAATCTAAATTATTTTTTTCAGAGACTGTGATACTCTTACCCACCTTTTGAAAGCATCTTTAGGCACTGGAATATTAGCAATGCCAGCGGCGTTTAATGGAGCTGGCTTAATAGTAGGAATATTTGCAACGATAATTGTTGCAATAATTTGTACGCATTGTTCCTATATAGTGGTGAGTTTTTAACATAGTATTATGATACAGTTTTACGTTAGTGCAATAAAGAATATCGTCTCATAACTAATTATGACAATTTATGACCCTGAACCATCTTGAGCATTATATTTAAACCAGATACATTTCACTAAGATATGCGAATTTATGACATGTTAGAGTAGCATGTTCGATAATGTGTAAATAATGATATGCATATTGAGATAGGGGAATGGAAGTATCAAACGTTAAAGCCACTCCGCTTCGCGTCGTGGCTTTAAACTCGTTACTCGTGCTTTAAAAGCTTGATTATGCACTAGTGTCATAATATACTATTATTTTAAAAATATGTCGTCCGGAGGTGGAGTCGAACCACCGAGGCCTATTTATCTGTAATCACATTTTTCTCTTCAAATTGAAAGAAAGATTTTATGATCGAAAATTTAAAAGTAATATTTAAAGAAACGAAAATAATATATTGTTAAAATGTGCTGCTGTTAGCTAAGGCCAAATCAGCGAATTATGTTTTTAAATCGAAGAAAAAAACGGGCATATTATTTACTAGTAGATAATTAGTTAGAAAACAAAATTCCATTTTTCTTCAATACACGTGAACTTTAAATATTGTCACAGTACTATAAAACATATGTAAACGGTAGTTTGTCGTGGCTGGTAAGCTTCACTCGAATTTACGTTTGGCAAATGCTCCTCTTCGACCAAAAATGTTGCCCATTGCGCAAGCGGTCTTAAAAATGGAACCAGTATAGGTATAAGTTTCCTCAAACAAAGTTTAGCGAACATCCATGTAGTTGGTTTCTACCCGCATGCAAAAGTTCATTCGAAAGCTTAGCTTTACGCCGAATTTCGAAGTGTCGATGTTCCAAATACTTAAATAAATTATTACGTAAAAAATTTAGATGTCAAATTACTGTCGAAATTCCTTCATAAAACTGCAGTTCCATAATGATGTTTCCTATTACATTACACAATACATTAATATTAAACTGTCTGTACAGCACTACTTAAAAATGGTTTTGGAGTTTCTTAACATATCTATATGTATGTGTCTCTTTTATAACTCTTATAATCGGGTTAAAACGCAAAAATACCGAAAAATAAAAATTTAATACTAACTTCAAAATCCTAGTATTTTCAACTTATCAATTTGACATAGACATGTTATTTATGAAGTTAATGTCAATTTTCTAAGCTCAGACGTGACTTGTACGTTGTCTCAGTCGTTCATGGCTATTGTTGTCGTCTGTTGTCATGATTTGCAGAAAAATGGTTTTATACTTTAGTGCAACTAATGAAACCATCAAATTAATATACAGTGCTTTCGAATAGTAACGAATAAATTCATTATTTCTGAAATTGAGAGCTTTTCGAAAAAATCCTCTGACACGTCGATTTTGTTTTAAACAAAGGCACTTTTCGACATACGACCCATATTTATGACATAATCGCCATTCGAAATATGACGCAATTGATAATTATTTTAAATAGCAACACCCAATTTCGACCATGCCAATTGAAAGACCGTGTCATTCTACGTACACATCGTTAAAAATATGATTACATTAGCGTATGTAGGTTTGATAAAAAATGAAAAAAAAATCAGCATAGTCGAAGAAAGAATTCTGGGTCCTTATTTTTTTTGGCGTGAACCTAACATGTGGAAGATATTTGGAATTTCTTCGAGTCGACCTTATTCCCGAACTAATAAATTTATATCCAAATAAGGGACGTGATCTTCCAAGAAATGACATTGTCTTTCAATATGACGGTGCACCTCTCCATTATGCAACACCTGTCTGTGGATAGGGAGAAGGGGGCCAATTGAGTGGCCAGCCAGATCGCCAGGTTTGACACTCTTTACTTCTTGTAAGCAAAGTACACGTTAGAAGACCGGCGAATTTAGAAGAATTAAAAGTAAGAATTCGTCAGGAGATACATCGTATACCTCCTTGATCATGTTCAATAAGAATTTATTAATCGTCTTGGTTACTGTTAGGTAGCCAACGGTGAACAATTTCAACATTTACTTTAATCATTATCATTAATTTTAGAAAAATAAATAATACCTAGTAATAAATAAAATATCTGTTTTTTTTTCATTTTTTATCAAACCTACATACGCTAATGTAATCATATTTTTAACGATGTGTACGTAGAATGACACGCTCAATTGGCATGGTCGAAATTGGGTGTTGCCATTTAAAAAAATGATCAATGACGTCATATCTCGAATGATGATTACGTCACAAATATGGGTCGTATGTCGAAAAGTGCCTTTGTTTATAACAAAATCGAGGTGTCAGAGAATTTTTTCTAAAAATTCTCAATTTTAGAAATAATGAATTTATTCGTTACTATTCGAAAGCACTGTATAATACCTAGCAGTTTTTGTACCAGTAGTAAAATATCATAACATTTTAACACATAATAGAACGCCGAGAAATGTTATTTCTCTAACGTCGGAACTAAACAGGTCAATAATAGCCCCATAGGTAAATAATGAAAACAAATAGCACGCATGCTGCGATCATGCAATCGCCGTAGGATGTCGTCAACCGTCAAAATTCTGGAATACGTTTTCATATACAGGCTAACAACTTGAACTACGAAAGCCTATTTATAGGAGAGGGTGGTGGGAGTTAAAATTAAATGTATCCATTTTACTATTTCAATTTCAACTTTTTATATGACAGGAATGTCAGTGGGTATATCAATTACTTTACCGAACCATCAAACTTTATCCTATAAGTGTTATTAAAACGTTTTGCTGGTTGCTTATTTAGCTACTTATAATACGTTTTTGAATATAAACGTGTAAAACGTGTTAAAGTTTATGTAAAGAGGGAGAGACATCCGTATTTTTCAAAAGTTTACTTGATGCGATGAATTGAGGCGTTTCTGGGAAAAACCTCATTAGTCCAAAATTAACTTGGGAAAATGAAAAAACCCTCCCACGTTCTCATTTTTTATTAAAGGTCTTCACTAGCCTGTCTAGTCGAAGTAAAAAAATATAAGATATTTCGTCCGCAATCGCTCATAACTTTTTGTCAAGAGTATGTGAAAGAAACACAAAAACACATGAACATGTGAGGTTTATAGAAGAAAAAATTTAAAAAGTGTCCTTAGTATAAACACTAAAAAATTTAGATAGACTTCTACATAATAGTATATTATGACACTCGTGCATAATCAAGCTTTTAAAGCACGAGTAACGAGTTTAAAGCCACGAGTAGGTACTTTAAAAGCTAATTATGCACGAGCGTCATACGATATTTTTTAGTATAAATGCAACAATAATTTTAATTAGAAGAAATCAAATCAATAATTTCAATACATGACATGTACTGACATGTACCTTATATGTCATTTGACATTTCCTGACATTTCACTGGACTATTAAACGCTTGGGATTGGCTGTTATCAAGCAACATTTATACGCACGCCGTGCGATAAAGGCCCGATTATGCACGCTTATGACTTACTTACTGGAACTTGATTAATTCAGTGACATTTTAAAATCAAAATCCCTAACCTGAATAATATATGGTCATAAACAATAACGTATTTAACTATATGTATTATTATTATAGTTCTCGTACAAAAAATATTGTACAAACTTCGTGCGTGAAACATTTCGCGAATTCGTGTCCATAAAGCGCTCGCCTCCGGCTCGCGCTTTAAACTGGTCACTCATTCGCGAAATATGATTTCACGCACTTGGTTCGTAAATAACTATTATGATACATGCATACTAAAATAGTTATTTACGAACCAAGTGCGTGAAATCATATTTCGCGAATGAGTGACCAGTTTAAAGCGCGAGCCGAGTACCAACTTTACTTTTACGCACTCGTGTTTAAAGTGACTTTTTACGCACGCAAATCGAATCGTGAAATGACAGGTTTTGATAAGCGAGTACAAAAAAAAATAATAGGAGTCCATAATACAAACACTAAAAAAATTTCATAAACATATGAGGTTTTTTTCAAATAAATAGTGCCCTTAATACATATATGATGTTTTTATACGAACAAGCCAATTTTTGCTATTAAGTTGTATGGAATCTACAACATTTTTACGAGAAATAATTATTTGTACACATGTAAATAGAGGTTAGCAATGAGTTGACGCCATTATTTAAATGTAGGCAAAAATGGACGCCTCAATTGTATTTAAACAGGGAACAGGACGATTAATGAAGGTAGTTCTCCAAATATCTACAATTAATGAAAGTGTGTGGCCTCCATAAAGCCACTTAATAATTTGCACTTTTTCATTAATTGTGTATTCCATTAGAATAAAATTTGATGGTTCGGTAAAGTATTTGACATGGGTAACCACTCCACTGACATTCCTGTCATATAAGCAGTTGAGAATACTAAAATGTATACATTTAGTTTTACCTCCCACTACCTATTTGACATAAGTACTGACATTCCTGTCATATAAAAGGTTGAAAATTAAATGGATACATTTAATTTTAATTCCCACCACCGTCTCCTATCAATAGGCTTTCGTAGTTCAAATTGTTAGCCTGTATAAGCGTTTTGATTCATGCACAAGCTAGTACTCAACTACCTGTTCTGCAATCCCGTACATTTCAGGTGTATACATTTAAATCTTTTTCTTCAGATATATACTATATATAGAATACTACGCTTTTAGTTTCAGCAGTCATGTCAAAACTTATCTGTCAACATAAAAATGAAGCCTACTTATATTTGTTTTATAAGTTTTATTACAAGTGCAATCTTACATAGGTACATTAGTAAATTTATTCATAATTATCAAGGTTTCAAGATCCTATTAGACTACTGGTACAAAATAGTATATTGCATACTAAGGTTAATTACTATTATTGCTCGAGTGGCGAGATTAAATCCATAAATAAATTAAGTAGGCTTCATTTTGATGTTGACAGACAGGTACGTTTTGACATATAACTGCTGAAAAGGGAAGTATTATTAGATTATTTTTCGTTTTGTTTATGTATATCTGAAGAAAATGATTTTAAATGTATACCACCTGAAATGTACGAGATTGCAGAACAGGTAGTTGAGTACTAGCTTGCATATTAATCAAAACGCTTTCATACGAAAACATATTCCGAATTTTGACGGTTGACATCCTACGGCGATTGTATGATTGCAGCATGTGTGTTATTTGTTGTGTGTTATTATTAACCTAGGTTAATAATGAGTTCATTATTCACCTGCTATTAGTTCAGAAGAGAGGTTGAGAAATGACATTTCTCGGCGTTCTATTGTGTCAAAATGCTATGATTTTTGACTACTGGTACAAAATAGTAATACCTGAGGCTGAGAAAAATCTTCTCTGCCGTGGTTTATATACTATTTTTTCCACTACTAGCATATTTAACCGCTTTCTCAATGATAATGTAATATAATAAGCCGTTCCGATAAATGTTTAATTTAAGATATCCATAGAAAACATGTTAGTCTGTAAAAACAAATGAATAAACATTTAATGTCAAATTGAGATTTTATTCATGTCTTGTCACAATATCAAAAAAAAATGTCAACTTTGGTTGTACTCCTCCAGAAATCCGCAAGCAAGCGAATCAAATAGAGTATCAAAAATACTGGTACGTCAGGAATTAACATGACCTGCCATAATTGCGCTATTAATTATTATTTTAATAAGTAGTGTTTACCAAATTACGTATTTCCTACTTTGTTTATTCATGTTAAATGTTAACCTAACCTTTTTTCTTGAATTGCGGATTTCATTCGTGCATCTATACGACATCTATGGTTTTATATTCAAATTATTTCTATTCTATACAGTTTTATTGAATAAATCATAATTTTATTATTGTCAATTGTTTTTATTATTTACTAGTAGGAGATAATTTTTATTATTGACTACTAGGAGAGAAAGTCATCTTCTCGGCCCGAAAACATACCAAATAATGACGTCTTCTAACGCTAGTAGTGGAAAAAATTATATATAGTATCACAATAAACAAATACAAATCATAATTAAAGTATACGAAGTTCGTCCATTTCGCTGACTCCCTGAAAATAAAAAATTGGCCAGTGTGGAATGTTCCCGTGAGCGCGTCAATTTTCAACTGTCTATGAAAGATTAATTAACAAATATTTTAAAATACATAGATAGCTAATTGTCAATTTCGCCATATGTTAAGATGTTTCTTAATCTCTCATATCTTCTACATGTTGTTTGATATATGTTAGTTTTCACAAACTACCACCATGCCCAGATATCTGATGAGGTTTGAAAGACCGAAACGCCTCATTGTATAGTGAAGAATAATGATAAATTAATATACATTGTGGTATTGAATATTAAGCCGCTATAGTCAAGATTAATTATCGTATTTATATTGAAAAAGAATACAATGAGATAATGTGCCATAAAAAAAAATCTTATTGATTTATATGTCACCGAAATTTGATTTAATCTAGTATTTTATTCCGAATTGAACGTTAAAAAAGCAATACTGCAAAGCTAGTGTCTTCAACGTCTACATTTTGTCTTACTCCGCCACTGATTACTACGTATTCTAATTACGTGGTAACTAGGTATATCTCAATAATAATACAGTTGACTAACAGTCTCATTAATAAGAAACGATGACATAATTAAGCATATTGAATTTTGCGATGTACCTTCAAGGTACAGTGAATCAGAATTAATGAAAATGTGTCATACATATTTAAATTCTTTAATAACGTCAGGTACTAATAGTAGCTAGCAAAGCCGTTCCTATAATTGTGTAAATATAATTAAGTTGTGGAATTACATACATATTAAACATAACTATAATTGTAACTATAATCACTTACAGAAAAATACTTTGTATTACAATGACTTGCATTGATTTTATTTAAGTACCTACCTAATTAATTGTGATTATAATTACACAATTAAAAAATATTATTATCCATTGATTAATTACGTTATGTATTTTTATTTAACATATTTTCCACTGGTATGTCAAAAAAACAACAATCAATTAAAAATCAACATATTATTTATGAAATAAGATAAAGCAAGAAAGAAAACAACGCGGTCAATTTCAGTATTGTAATTAATTATTTTTTCGTTCTATAGTGGGCACAGTTCTATTAGTTAGAACATCTTTCTTAGAAGAGATTAGTTAGAAAATATTATGGAACCTGAATAAATGCTTTACTTAAAGTATTGGTAATTATTTGAAATTGGGATTTAGGACTCGCGTTTATGTTATAAAATTATACAACATTATTGCAACTATACTGAAAATTATAATAATATGTTAAAGTGTTGAATTTTCTTTGTAATAATTTACTTTTTAAACTTCAGGTAGTATGTGCTCATGAATTATATAAAAGAGCACGTAAAAATCAGATGAGTTTTGCTGATGTTGCGGAAGAAGCCTGTAAAAGAGGTCCAAAATGGAGTAGAAGATATGGTCCTTTTGCTAGGTACGTAGAACAATAATAGAATTCACAGATGCTTAACTACTTTTTGCCTCACCCATAATTATTAAAACTCAAAATGCTGTCGCCACAAAATATAGAAGTATAAATGAAATAAAAATATATATCGTCATTCGAGGTTATATTAGATGACCAGGTCACTGATTTTGATTTTTCCTGTTGGTACCAATGTTGATGTACCATGGATTTCTAAAATATCCCAAATTCTCGTCAATCGTCGAATATAACTCGACTGACGATACCTAATGATGTAGATATTAATAAAAAAATATATTTTATCAGTATAAGTGTTACTTTATCAGTAAATTCAATGATTGCTTGAAGGTTTTGCGTGTACTTTTAACTAATTGCAGATCTAGAATAATTTGTTATGTAATTATTTTCATCAATAAAGAATTTGCGTCACTTATATTGTGCACTCCGTACACATGGAGCGGTTACTATTGCGCTAGACGTCAGGGTTGCAAAAATAGTTACCGTACACATTATACCTGCGAGCATTTAATTCAACCAGTTCTGCAAGTATTTGGTTCTTTTATCCTGGAAACAAATACAAAATATGCAGGGCATTTAAATGATATCGAAAGCGTCTCCGTCCAATAATGCTCTATTATAAGAGTTCTCGGGTTTTAACAGCCTGATAGTAGTGTAATATATGTGGGTGGTTCATTTAAAGTGTAGCACTGTAATATCTTTGAAACAATTATTAGTATTATGAAGAAAAGTATTACACAAAAGTTTAACTATATGAAGGGGCTCATTCGATGGCTCTACTGTTGTCACTATAAAGAAAGACACAAAGGTCATAGCAAGCTCAACTCTTTTTTTTTCAAATAGCATATGGTATTTTTTTAATCAAATTCTAAAAGAGCAATAAGTTGTGAATAGAAAAATAGTAAGCCACATATAACCCCAAATTAATATTAATCGAGATATTTCGAAAAAATGAGGACATAATAAAAGTCAGTGCAGCAAATGTTTTTTATTTGTTTGTTAAATGTAAAAGTAGAAAATAAATGTTAATAGTAGCTGCAAATTGTTTACATAAGGTAAACAGTTTAAGAAAGCAGACGGCTATCGAATTAAATGTTCAAATTGGCGGCCACCAGCCTCAATGCACTTTTGCATTCGCGCTGAAAAATCTCTATGCACACGCAGTAACATGTCTTCAGAAATGTCTGCACATGCATGTCTTATTTTCTGCTGCATGTTTTCTGGTGTTGTTGGTTCCGTGTCATATATAACAAGTCGATATTGTACACTTACAATAAATATAGCCATTCTTCTGCGCGAATACAAAAGTGCATTGGGGTTGGTGGCCGCTAATTTGAACATCTAATTCGATAGCCGTCTGTACGTCTAGTACGTATATACATATATACAGGATGTGGCACGAAGAGTTTTAATTAGAAGTTCCTGGAGATGCACTTATTGGAGAAATTTAAAATTTTACCGCATTACATTGTCGATAATGCTGATTTTAAATGTAATATTTTTCCAAACGATCTACTTTCGGTACACCGGAAGTCCATACCAAATAGCTTATTTTAAATATAACATGGTATGTTTTATATAATGTTTAAATTCTCCATCAAATATTGAGCAAATTTCATGTACCATGTCCTATTCCAAAAATTAATAGATTCTGAGATATTTCATTTCTTTCCAATTTTTCAAGAAAAATAGTTCCAAATAAATCACGATATTTTTGCAAACAAAAACGCTACTGACTTAAAATTTGGCACAACGAATTATAACAGATCGCTAAAGTGTCTCATCTTTTAAAATGCCAAATTTTTTATACAATACGTTTTACACATACCGCTCAATTCCAACAATTTGAAACATTTATAACTCGCTCCGCTTTAAAAGTTTGGTTTACAGCAACTAATGGCAAATTTAGGATTTATGAATGGCGATTTTTTAAATTGTCAATTTAGTGATTTTAAGGCAATTATAAAAATAACCTTGTAGTTATTTATAAGACAGCAGTTTTTAAGAAATCTAAATTAAAAAAATCGCCATTTGCGCCTTTCTTTGTCAGAAAGTTTTTGCCTCTAGCGTGATTTACAGAGTGAGCCCCTTATGTTACATGTTAGTACATTTTGCATTTTTTTTGCTTTTATTTTATTTTATATTTGGTTTATTTTTGTATTGCATATATGTTACACTACTACATATAATGTGATGAAAACCCGTAAATCTCATTAATATTCATTTATTTGTTCTATCGGTAGTAGAGATCTAACAGGTGGAACGAAACTTCTTGTTAAAAGACCTTGATGCTACAAAGTATGCATTTAAATATAGTACCATTTCAGTGTTCCTGTGCACGAAATTTTCAACTGAGCCAATAGAACGAATAAACATAGCTTATATGTATGTACACATACATACTTACGTATGTACACTAATTGTCAGACGTAATGTCTCCCCCTAGAAAACAAAGAATATCAAAACTATTTTCCTTTAAGTTCGCTCGGTCTCGGCTCAGGTAAGCTGGGTAAACACGGTTGCGATAAGTCAACATCCTAATTATTTGTCAGATTTAACGATATTTAAAGATTCATCTTTCCCTTATTTCAAAATTATTCAATAACAGTAGTGGTTTTTACATTCTCCTGTTCAAAATTATAATACACACAAATTATAAATAGTGAAGCATATTTTATTTAAAATTAGGGAATGTTAAAAGGATGTTTAAATGTAAAGTACATTTATATATTCGTGACAATAATTACTTATTGTATTCTTACAAATTTAATAAATGTTTGCATTATAATAAATGATTTTTCTCTATAGCTAGTACGACACACATGTGTATATTCATAATACTTTATAGATATTTATTGAGTATATTGCTATAAACGATTATGAAAAGACTAAGCGTAAAATAGCGAGGCAAATTCAACGATGGATATCAGGATATTGTAATTAAAATGAAAACGCTATCATGGTCAGAAACAAAAGATATACATTTTAGGAAGAGGATGTAAATAGAATTGTTGATTTTAGTAAGGCACGTCTAATAACAGAACATCTACAGTCCACCATAACATTGTGACATTGCATTTTTAGAGGTATAAAATCTACGAATTAATACTATTAAACGTTGAAATATAAAACAGACAAGCATAACGCTCGAACAATATTCGATACAGTCGGTACCTACATATGGCTACAATGTATTTATATATCGCTTGCAGCTGCTTTCATACTTATTCACCTAGTTTCTCGGAAATGTAAACTGCAATAAAATCCTCTAGGTAAATATGTAAATGAGATCCGGATTTGTGAGAACGCTCGAAAACAAGTCACTCCCACTAGGAAGAATGGTTTAATTTCGAGTTTCTAGAAATACATTACTTTTGACAAACAGTGTACATACATACCTTATAACGCGCGCCGGAATTCGCATTAGCAAACACTTCAAGTGTACAATGTACAGTGGACAGCTTCTAAATCGACACCACCGCAAGCTAACGTCGACCTTATCAACTAATAATAATATCTACTATAAATCCTAACTGAAGGTGACACAACGTAACCCCCTCTACATTGCTATTAGGGTTTAGGAAATTTCGTAACGGTATCGATTAAGCTGCTGTCCACTGTACATACATACATGGATGATATTTTAGGTTTGTTCCAAATCACCGAGTTTCGTACGCGTTTTTGTACATACATACATTCATAGGTGCATAATACATACACATACAGGGTCTGGCATGAAGAGTTTTAATTAGAGGTTTTTAGGGATGCAGTCCTAGACGAAATGCAAAATTTTACATTATATTGTCGATAATGCTGATTTTAAATGTAAATACTTTCACGAATATATCCCTGGTAAACCGGAAGTACATACCAACTCGCTTATTTTAAATAGAACATGGTATTTTTTATTTTATTTTTAAATTCTTCTTCTGAGAAAAACAATTCCAAATAAAAAACGATATTACTGCAAACAAACATACTACTGACTTAAAATTAGGTACAGATAAGAAATCACTAAAGCCTCTAATTTTTTTAAATATTTATTTTTTTATACAGCATTTTTTACACACACTCATATACACTCTGTTTTTAAAGTAATGTCTTCCCCTGCTGATGCATTCATATCAATAACGCTTTCCACTTGGCGCCTATGATGGTCAGTTTTCCTACATTATTTCAGGGGCCTATTCTTTTATTATTGTTAAGTCTTCCAGACTTTTATTAGAGACAATGTTTAATGTATATTATAACAACATACTTATTTGAATATTAAAATAATACTCATTCTATCGAGTAATACACCTTTATTGGTGGAGAAATCTCACAAGAAATCCGTCCCAACAAGGATCTTTTTTATAGTAAAATTAAATAACTGATATATTGCAAATCCATTAATACCTCTTTAATAAAGAAACATTTCGAAGAGTTTGTAACATCGTTCATCTAACTCTAATTACAAAATGCAATATTTTGTAAATATGAGTTTAAATAGAGTAGATAGATGATAACGTAGTTGGACAATAAGCCTGCTTGCATTAATGTCTACTTTGTAATAATAAAATATAATATAACATAATAGTGCTTAATCTCGAAAATCATTAAACATAGGTATACTTGAATATTAGAATTACATGTTGGATAATTTAAATTTTCAAACATTTCCTTAATTATAAGTAGATTAAATAAATCGGAGCAAATCGGTTTCTTCTCTATTTAAGGTGGTGGAACCTAATGTGAGATTTTAATAAATAATTGAACTGTTGCTTATTGTAGGGAAACATAATACAATAGACAAAATAACAATTTCTTTAATACATATGTTAATTACTAGAAAAATCTTGTAGACGCAGCTAATATAAGAGCGCTCGCCAATCTTCAAGAGGCTCTGTTCATGTTTGAGAAAATCTTCGTGGGCAAAATTATTGAAAAATGTCGTAAACTCTATATATTGCTATATTTGTATTATTCAGTTTTGTTGAGAATGAATGTATTTTCATTTGGTAAAATTTTTCTTATTGCATCTGTATTGTTGTGTGTTCTATATTATTCAATTTTGTTCAGAATTTATTTTTATTTGCAAGAATATCATTTTATTTTACATTGAAATTTATTTTTATTATTATTTATTTATTTACGCTAACGTTCTTTGTATTAATGATAGGTATA
This sequence comes from Holotrichia oblita, assembly GCA_023690525.1. Classification (NCBI taxonomy): domain Eukaryota; kingdom Metazoa; phylum Arthropoda; class Insecta; order Coleoptera; family Scarabaeidae; genus Holotrichia; species Holotrichia oblita. Next base: position 137,536,949 of record CM043015.1, on the reverse strand, counting down.
TCAGTTAATTTGTTTTTACTATAAAAACAATACACTAAATAGAAAGTGTTATTGATATGAATCCATCAGCAGGGGGAGACATTACTTTAAAAACAGAGTGTATATATACTTAATAACATAAATAAAGCGTGGGTCTTGACTCTCAAAGATGTTACAACTTGGTAGTGAATTATTTATGTATGCGTTAGGTATGTTTTGACAGTTCTCTTTAAAAAATTATATTTTACAGCAAGTAAGTAATGGAAAATTTAGGATTTACAAATGGAGATTTTTTCTATTTTATCATTGTCTAGATTTCTTAAAAACTGCTCTCAGTTTGGTCAATTTGGTTAAAATTAATAAAAACAACAGTAGTTGACAATGAAATAAATGTTTTGCGATATTTTACGGATTAAATGCCCCGAGAACAATTCATCACATACTTTTACAAATAAAGAGGCGGTATCATTTTGACTTCAACAGAATAGAGCACTTTTCCACAATTTTAAGCTTGTTACTTAACATGTTTATGATACGGTTGATGACGCTTAGCCGCTTAGGGTCCACTGAATTGGTCAACTTGCTCTCCGGCTTTGATTGCTTTAGATTTTGGTATTTGGAACTACATACATTAAAAATCAAGTATTGAACACGCAATGATTTTCAGAGCAAATTGATCATAACTTCTGAAATACTCGGTATATCTTAATGAAACCTTATATCGAAGGAATGAGGAAAGTACGCTTAATTTAAATTTGAAATAATACATAGTGCGTCCCATTTAAGAAAATATATGTTTGGTTTACCCTACAATATGAAACACTCTGTATATACGAAAATAATTTTAAAATATGTAGCTTAAGACTGTCTATGATTTTTGTACATAATAATATAATATTAATTGATATATTGAGCTTTGACGCCTGACATATACCTATAATATAGGCGCATTGAAACCGCCATTTTCACATCGAAGGAGTATTGTAAGTTTATTTTACACAAGACTTCAAATAGTATTCCACTAGGTAGACAGGGAATAATATAACGTTAAGGTTCAGTACTTACTAACTTAACTCTCAACAGTGCATAGTTGAAGCACATGCACAAAATGACTACCAAGTAGTAACTGCATCGCGTAAAACCGGTGGTTGGAATGAACTTAATAGTATTCACATTATATTATGAGATATTATGAGATTCATGTGCTATGTGTGCACCCCGCATGGGAAAAAGATGTTCCAATTAGTATTTAACTCTCAACATACAATTGTTTTATTTATATATGTTCTTCCTACTAATTTTATAAAGGTTTTTTAATTTTGCATCTTCGGTAGGAATCTGAGAATCTCTGCTCACTAGGCAGTATGCAAACCAGTTACACCACGAAGAATATAGAATGTAGAATGAGAGATTAATGGAAACAAGTCCGTAGTTAGTCCACTATTTAAACATAATTGTATGATATTTTTAACGAAAATTAACATTAACATTACTAACACCAATATTTTTTAATTTTGTGTATGAGAAATAAAATCCCAGTTTTGTTGCCTAGATTTTGTATAGAGGAATTGTTCACTATAAATAGAATTACATTTACACTGATTTATTGGTTGCTTTTTTGTTAATTGCCAACATAAAATTTATTGCATTTTGACAAAGAACTCGATTTAGTATATTTCTTCCTAAACAGATTCATCCTAGACTTGTTCATTTCTTCTGCAAGAAATAAAGTTTGCAATTCTTTGATTTGATTCTATATAAGTACTATTACTTTCTGTTTAGGGTTGACACGTAGCAAGTTATTATTGATTTTTATTGCAACCAATCCATTAAGTGCAATTTTAACTGCGCACAAATAACTGCTTATATTACAGCTAACTGCAAAAATTAATAGAACTTTCTGGCAATTCAATTAAATATATTATTATTATTTTATTAACTTTGTGTGTTTTTTCTTTTCTTTTTAATATGCTGCATCTTTTTAATTTAAGTAAGCATATATTTATCAGCTGCAGTTTTTATTATTAAACACTTTTTGTAAGTAACCTACTGTTTGTTCCTGTCCAGTAGATGGATTGTATTTCTGTACAATGTCTCTCGCCGACAGTGTCTACAATATTCTGCAGCGTGCCTCGTTCGCTTACAGAGTAGAGATAGCAGAACAGCGGCGGCGATGGAACAGTTTTCCACTGGCATTTTGTTTGCTTATACCTACAATTCCGTAATCGGCGAAGATCTGCTCTGAATCATTTATTATTCCATTTAAAACATGCCACAGCAGTATATGAGTGGCAACCTAACGAAATCACTATCGTCCCATCGTCCTCTTGTTATGCCCGCTCTGAATTAAGTTTAATCAGTCTGTGTGGTCAGTGAATAAGGGTGGAATATTCTCTTCATGTACAACAATGAAATTTTTTTTAATTCTGATACAAGCATTTTAGAAATTACAACATTAAACTGATAAAAGGAAATTACAATAGCAACTCCGTAACAGTATTATCAAGATGCAGACGTATTCCTAATTTAGGAAAACAGAGAAAAGGAAGAAAGAAATGCAAAACAAAAATCATGAGACTTTTTATTGAAACTGAATTAATAGTATATTATTTTATACGGAGGGAAAGTGATATTTTTCATGGCGCGCTCGTGATGAAAAGAACTTTTTTCTTTAAACGTCAATAAATCTGTGGCTTGCTCTCTATTAGCAGCCTCACTTCGTTCGGTTGCTAAACACGAGCGCGCCAAGAAAAGTACCTATCACTTTTCCTCCGTTATAAAATAATATACTATTTATACTGGTTTTTCCTACTCTACTTTTACCACAAAAAAAACTGTGTTAAGAGGTACTGTAATTTTCTTTTATCAATTATTTTTAGTTTTAAAATAATCTTGCATCAAAATTTCAAGATTTATCATTGTCGTATACGGAGAATTTCACACTATTCCCCACAAGCCGTGTATGCTTAAGGAGTTCAGCGCGCTGTGCGTGTCCCACTTGGAACTGCGTTAAGCGATATAGGGAAAAGTAATCACCAGAAAAATTGGGTAGCACGTTAATAGCGAACAATATATACACCGCATCTTATTTTCACCATTGCTAACTTTGTTATTATTGAGCCACGAAGTCGATTAAATTAGCAAATTAGTAGGATATTTGTTGCTTATTAAGTTAGTTAGAATAGAGAAACGGGTGAAAGGTCACTTTCTGTAAGTAAGTAATACACTACCATCCTAAATTTAAAAATAAGCGAATAAAAGCACTTAAGCTTCTTGATTATTGTGGGTTTAATATGTAAATAAGCGATAAATATAAAATGAAATAAAAGATTACTTGAAATGTCAACGAGTTTGTAACCTTAATCTATTTTGTAATTAATTGGTTGTGTACAGCTACCTATTGTTAACAGTTTATTACCGGTTGTTAATTCTACTAAAATGCTTTCCGCACATCTAGAAAAACGCGATATGCTTGAAGCTTATCTGTTTTGCAGAAGAAACGCATGGCATATTATTGTAACCAATTTCCGGACCCTTAAACGCCAAATAGACAAATCTTTTTAAAATCGTACAGAAAATTAAGGAGTAACGAAGATACATTTAAGAAAATGACGAAAAGGAAAGGATTGATAAATGATGAATTATATACAATTTTTTTTTGTTTTATATTTCTAATAATTATTATAAAAACAAATATCTTCTATCACGTTTGGTATTATAAAAAAATAAAAGTTATATTGATCATACAATACTAACACTAACTAAGTACCTATATACTATTCTGGGACATATTTAGAAAGTCTTTCTTTTCACTTTTCTTTTACATTGGGATGAAGAACATTTCGAAATTAAAGTCCAACCGTAGTCAGCAAGCATCTCGCTATTCCACTTGCCCTGATAGCGTTTTTCAATAGTGGAAATATCCTGATGAAATCTTTCCCCATGCTCATCACTAACATCGCCAAGATTCGGGGGAAAGAAGTTCAGGTGCGAATGCAAGAAATGTATTTTAAGACTCATATTACAGCCTAATGCATGGTAACTTCTAAGAAGTTCACTAACAATTTCCTCGTAATCTTCAGATTTTTTATTTCCTAAGAAATTCTTTGTCACACTTTTAAATGCATCCCAAGCAGTCCGTTCTAAATCGCTCAAGAGTACGTCAAATTCTCGATCCTATTGTAACAGATTAATCTGGGATCCCCTCTTTAAGTTTTGCCTCAGATATATTAGGACATTTTTGTTTAAGGTATCGAAATACTGGTCCCTCTTTGTCCAATGCTTTGACGAAATTCTTCAGACCTAATTTTATGTGTAATGGCGGTAAAAGTATTTTATGAGTCTCCACCAACGAATTATGGACTACGTACTTTTCTCCAGGAGTATATTGTATTCTGGTTGGCCATTGCTTAACAGTATAGTGCAAATTTCTCGCTCGACTATCCCATTCACAAAGGAAACAGCAATACTTTGTGAATCCAAGTTGTAGACCAAGTAGAATTGCAACGACTTTGAGATCAGCATTGATGTACCATTTATAGGTTTTGTAATGTTTCTTTCATGTGTACGGCATGACCAACTGGAATGGAGGGGTAGATGTTTCCTATATGTATGTAGAAGGACAGCTTTCAAATTCAATTTAGAAGCATCTATAAAAGACGCCATATTCTTCCGGTTGGTGTTTGTAACCTAATTCTCGCATTAAACCGTCAACATTTTTGCAAAATGAAACACCTTCTTCACTTGGAAAATACTGTGACAGTTCTTTCTGGCGACTTCGATATACAGAAATATGCGTACCCGAAGCTAACAACTTCCATCCTTGCAGTCTTGATCCTCATATTTCTGACAGAGTTTTTGGTAAATTGAGATCTCGAACTAGGTCATTTAATTCCAATTGATTTATTAAATGAGGCGTGTCCTCTTGAGATGGCAAATATTCTTCATTTGTGTCCGACAACTCTGAAATGTATTCTTCTATCTCGGTTTCAACATGTTCTTGGTTCGAACCATCCATAGGACTTGATACTGGCAAAGCTTCCGAATGAGGAAGTGTACGAGTGGCAGAAGGTAAATTAGGATAGGTAATTTTATCCTTGTTTTACTGGAAAACCCGAAGGTCTTTGTACAGCAAAAGTAGCAGTCTGTCGAATGATCTTTTTGTTCTCGCCAAATCATAGGCCTACCAAATGGCATAGCTATGCTCTTACCTTTTATCCAGCTCTTCAAAGTAACATTGTGAGGAGTCCACAACATGTTTTGATTTGTAATTTTTTATTTAAAATAAAGGTTATACGATTTTTCTATTCTATGCTGTTGAACGGTGAATTCTCCACATACATAACAAAAACTGTTAGGATTGTTTACACACCTACGGAACATTGCGAATTCAAAAAACGTTTAACTAATGTTACTATCATACATTGAGTCAATTTGAGTCGAATAACGTGTCTGTAGAGTCTTATATATACTCACATATGCTACAGATCTATTAATTCCTTGATTTGATTGGTTCTACAGAAACAAAAGGAGTGGTTTAACGACTATGACGTACAAACGAAACCCAAACATGTTAAATCCTGTTCAGACATGCCCGCTAGCTTGATAATAACTTGATCAGAAAACTGACGTGAAAGGCCAATTTTTGAAAATATTTTCAGAATTATAATGAAAAAGAGCATAACGTGTACACGTATCAGAGTGTAAGAAAAAAAAACCCTGTTGACCAGTGTAATCAACGAAGAAACGGAACTACGAGCGTTAGCATACTTTGAAGCATTTTCTCAAAATTCAATTAGAGACATTACGCGAGATTTGGATGTCCTCTGTTCAACTTATTTTAGGGAAACATAAACTTCATCTCTATAAAAAGAGAATGATACACACAACATTACCAGGAGAGGCAGACAGGAGATTATTTTTTTGTACCTGGCTAATTAATTTCTTCAAGGAACACAATTTTAAACTTATTTTGTGGTCTGATGAATCTAATTTTTCAAATAAAGGTATGTGTAGTAAAAGAAACCAACATTATTGGTCTCAACAGAATCCCATTATAGAGGCTCCAGGACACCCCAGTATTGGTTTATCTGAAATATTTAGTGTACCATACTAAGCTCTGGAGTTATTGGTCCAAGTTTTTATCACGGCACCCTAACATGGGTACGTTATGTTCAACTATTAACGCCAGTTCTCGAGAATCTTCAAGAAAACCTACCAGCACATATATTTTCAACAGTATGAGGCGCCTGCTCTACTCTTTGATAACAGGTGTATAGGAACAAATGCACAAATTCCTCCTTTCCTATCTCCTGATTTAACACCTTTAGATTTTTATCTGTGGCGTTACATCAAAGACGAAGTTAATAAACAACAATGTCGAACTATGATGGAGTTGGAAACTGAAAACTTTACTAAGATAAAAAATGTATAAATTTTTAACTTTTTGTTACTTACCGTTTTGTTATTCAATGTTTCATATGATTTAATGTGCTAAAATTTACAACTAGTTAATTAATTTCCATCGTCTACTTACATATTAAAGCAATAATAATTAAAGAGTATAAGTGCTTTTTATTCGCTTATTTTTAAATTTAGGACGATAGTGTATTACTTACTTTCTATCTAGCATTCAACGCTCTTTCATAAAATGTCGAAATATACAGGATGTTCCATTTAAAAATTTGTGACTTTTGTGAATGTCTCAAAAACTAGCTCTTCAATTGTCTCGCTGTTTTGACTAACTTATTCAGCAAAAAAGGCCTACTAGTTTGTTATACAGGATGTTCCATTTAAAAATTTGTGACTTTTGTGAATGTCTCAAAAACTAGCTCTTCAATTGTCTCGCTGTTTTGACTAACTTATTCAGCAAAAAAGGCCTACTAGTTTGCTAATTTATCCGACTTTGTAGCTTCAATAATAACAAAGTTAGCAATAGTGAACATTTGACTTTAAATACGGTGTATATACAGGGTGTCTCAGCCAGACGTTCATTAGAAGTTTGTTAATATATGTATTTTTTGACCTTTATGTACTTATCTTTTAATTCCTGATTTATTTCCACTTAGAGGTCAATAAAACAATAATAAATAATTAAATACCAATTTATTCCATAACATATAATAATATGTTTTCGTTAAATAACTTCTTCAGTGGAAGAAATTGACATTTAATATGTGTCAAATTACTAATAATATAAATATAAATTGCCATGCCTATCAACAAAATTATCTAAAAAACAAAGAATTCATTGATATATCGAATTTTAATTATATTCACAAGTAATAATGAAGGAATAATGATTTAATACAACATTAGAAATTGAAATGATTGAACAGAATTGTTAGAGCTTGACAAAAAATAGATTGATATACGAATAATTCAAATCATTTCAATTTCTAATGCTGTATTAAATCATTATTCCTTCATTATTACTTGTGAATATAATTAAAATTCGATATATCAATGAATTCTTTGTTTTTTAGATAATTCTGTTGATAGGCATGGCAATTTATATTTATATTATTAGTAATTTGACACATATTAAATGTCAATTTCTTCCACTGAAGAAGTTATTTAACGAAAACATATTATTATATGTTATGGAATAAATTGGTATTTAATTATTTATTGTTTTATTGACCTCTAAGTGGAAATAAATCAGGAATTAAAAGATTAGAAGTTTATGGGATTCTGGCCAAAATATAAATTTGAAAATTCAGAATTATATATAGTCTATTATGTTCTCTTCAATGAGGATATTATTAGATCTCTAGCGCTTCCGGTGATACCGGAAGTCGCCATTTACTTTGTTATTTTTGATGGAACACTCTGTATATTTTTATGTATTTGGATTTTCCTATTTTTTAATTTTATAAATACCTTTAGTTTTTTTAACTTGATTCAGGCATTTTGTAGTTATTCGATTTTTCGAAAGAAATTTGCTATAGGGGACATTATTCAAAAACTCAGAGATCACTCGATTTTTCAATCAATTTAGAATTCATAACATACTTAAACAACATGTTGGAGTATATTTTAGTGTCGAGAACGGCTCTACATTGCATGGTTACTTTACTATGGCACGTTAACTCTTCGAAATTTTGAAAAAGCATTACTTAATTTTTTCAAATGGCACCCCCAATATTTTATTACTGAGTCGTCTTCAGCGTCCAATTTTACATCTTTTATACTCCACATGTCTTATACCTAAAATTGATAGTTTAGGAGATAATTACATTTTTTTAAATACACATAACTCAGCGATTCTTATCCAGTGTGCCATAGAAAATAAGGGTTCTCGAAGATTTGTTGTCAAAGTCTAACGTCAAAATCACACTTCGCGGTTTGATGCTTGTCAGTTAATAATTATCCGTTAAATGCCTTTATAGCATTGCTATAAAGAGTTAAAATGGATAACAATAACGAAAACAATATTTAAACCTTAATGTTTGAAGATAGGTGGGTAAGGCGGTTAGGAATTGGCCTGTAAGATCTCCACGAGGAAAAAATTAGAAGCATGTGTGCGAGCAGCATTCGACAGACTCTCTTCTCAAGGTCTACAAAGAGCAACACTTGAGGGTGTTTCTTCACGTTTAACACTGTGCTTGAATGCGAACGGCCACCATTTTGAACAATTATTATAATTTCTTTCTAGTTTTTTACACCAATTTCTTAAAAAATACATTAAGCATTTCTTGATTTGTATAAATATTTTTTTCGTTATTGTTATTAATTTTAATTCTTTATAGCAATAATGTAAAGGTCTTTCACGAAGAATTATTAACTCACAAGCATCAAACGAAACGACGACATGTGATTTTGACGTTAGGCTTGACAATAAACTTTTGAGAACGCTTATTTTCCATGGCACACTGGATCGATGAGTTGAAGATTTGGGGGTGCCATTTGAAGAAAATTAAGTTATGGTTCTTCAAATTTCGAAGAGTTAATGTGCCATAGTAAAGTAACCATACAATGTAGACAGCCGTTCTCGGCGCTAAAAAAAAAATATACTCCAACATGTTATTTAAGCATATTATAAATTCTAAATTGATATCCGAAAAATCGCCAAAAGACATTTTTTTCAAATGGCAAGCGGCAATTTTTATCGTTTTATCGTATTCGACACTAAAAATAAGGGTTAGGTACTTTGTATAAAGTTGTCTATTATAAAAATGGATAGTTTTCAAAATATTGGCAAGTTAGTATTTTCTCGGTATTACAAGTAAACATACATACTTTGTTGAGAAAAAGGTATGCTTTCAAGTTTGAGACTTTTAACACTAACGAATTAGTCTTATTGAACGATTCGCCAAGAACAATACGATCTACCAGTAAAGAAAGTATTTCGTTTTAAATGCGACCAATAAGTTATTTTGTTGCTTTAGCAAGTTTTTACGACTGTTATTTACTGCGTTGGGGTCTTCCGGGCGTTGTCGCATAAATAAATTTCCACTTAACGTTTCACTGTCACCTTTTTAGGTTTTTAAAAACTGATGTTGAATTCTGCTCCTTCTTATACATCTTATTTCTTTATCGTTTCATTGATTCGAGACCGTTATAGTTCGATGAACTCTCGTAAAATTCTTCACCAGGTATTGGCAGTTCGTACTCATCTTCTGGAATGAAGTTACTTCTTCATAATATCGAGAAATTCTAGTAGTAACCTCGGATTGTACTGTTTAGTTGTGGGCAATACTTTAAACTTGTGCGATGTAAGCTTTCCTTAATTTTGCACTGGATGCTTCTTCCTATTTTTTCGATTTAATTATTTCCGCAATTGCATTCTAATTCGTATATGCCTTTGGTATGTAGCTGATTGTGAGGTAGTTGATCTTTATTTGGCAGGAGTAACTGCTCTATCTTTTTGATTATATTGAATCACGCAGTAATATTCTTTTTTCTAACAATTTCGTTAATCTTCCTTCCCGTTCCTTACCGTTGATTTTCTCTGCTTTTCTTAGCAACGTGTTTATAAAAAAAATAGTTTGTTATGGGTAATGATGACAGATATCGATCAGTATGCGTGTTCTTACTTTATACGGAGTGGCTCCTGTTGTCACTATCGTCGTGTTTCCTTAATACGTCAAGAAAAGATAAGATGTCATTATTCTCAATTTTCATGGTGAAGTTAATGTTCGTCTGTTGTCAGTCATCTAATGTTTCTCGTCCATACAGCCACATAGCAAAAATTACGTCCACATAATATCTATAGCAAGATTTCGGTTCCAGGTTGCTAGATTAAATAGCTCTTGCTCGAAAACTTCCATGAAGATGATGGCGATGACCAGTGATCTCATTGCTGCAGCACTCTTGTGTTCATAAAAGCAAACAAACAAAATACAAACATGCGTCAATCAAGTCGCAAAAGAACAAGGAATATACTTTCTTTCGAGAAAGGTCTACATTAGAACAAAATCTAAAATAAAGCATAGGAGATACTCAAAGAAACTGACATAGAATGATACGGAGAATCGCCGATATGATATAATATTAAGGAGGTTTCATTACGAAAAAGAAGTTTACCTGTATAATTGAGTATAATTTTACATTGTACATTTATTATTGAGTTACTACGAAAGCCTATTGATAGGAGAGGGTGGTGGGGGTTAAAATTCAATGTATCCATTTTACTATTGTCACCTATTATATGACAGGAATGTCAGAGGTTATGTCAAATACTTCACCGAACCATCAAACTATCCTAATGGAATAGACAATTATTGAAAAAGTGCAAATTAATAAAGTGGTTTTATAATTTGCCATAGTATTTGACATAACCACTGACATTCCTGTCATACAAACAGTTGACAATACTGAAATGGATACATTTAATTTTACCTCCCACTATCTTCTCCTATCAATAGGCTTTCGTAGTTCAAGTTGTTATCCTGTACCCTTACTATATAACTATATAATTTTTTTTCTAAACATGTACCCAAAATTGCACTAGGGTTTTTTAAATAATAGTAAATATTGTTTTTTTTGTTTACAGGCAACTAGTTTTAGTAGGTATCTTTGTAACGTACTTCGCAACATGCAGCTGCTACATGGTGATAATAGCAAAAAATTTTGCTCAAGTAATAGACTACTATTTAGGATATAATATCAATCTGCGCATATATATTGCTGCTCTACTAGTACCTACAATAATTTTAGCATATGTGCCGAATTTAAAGTCACTCGCACCAGTTTCCATGTTGGCCAATGTATTTATGGGATTAGGATTGGGAATAACAATATATTATTTAGTTACTGATTTGCCACCAATCAGCGAACGAAATTTAGCAGCGCCAATTAGTACATTACCAATTTGCGTGAGCATTACAATATTTGCAATTGAAGCAATAGGAGTGGTAAGTTTAATCCATTATGTACTGATGATTCTGACTAAAATATTTACTCGTTATTAACATAGGTAATGCCATTAGAGAATAATATGAAGACACCGCAAAATTTTACCGGATTATGCGGCGTTTTAAACCAAGGCATGGCGGGTGTTACCCTGGTCTATATTCTTGTTGGCTTTCTGGGTTACTTCAAACATGGAAGTGAAGTCGAAGGCTCAATCACGTTGAATTTGCCACATGGAGAATAGTAAGTATTCTAGTACCTACCTATCTATCAAGTATGCATGCATCTGATATATGGATAAATAAATCAATTTAATCGGTGATTTCCAAAATAACATATTCACCTATTGAACTTATCTAAAAAAAATGATAAACAGTAACTTATTTTCGTTGCATTGGAATCTTTTTTTCTTATAAATGACATTGTTGTGCATTGTTTTAATTATTATTAGTAATTACACAATTATCTCAAAATGGTTTAGAAAAGTTAGTTTTTGGTAAAAACAATAAAGTACTGTTGAATACATATTAATGATTATTTCTTAAACTATAGTTTTGTAAACAAAATAACAATAAATTTGACATATTCCACATATAATTTTTTGCAACAATATTATTTTGGAGCAAAGATATAAAAAATAGATTTTTTTTTTAACTTTTAGATGGCTCTAACATGAATTTTTTAAATACACTTACTGTACTTCAATAGCATTATTTCATTTGTGATTTTGTTTGCTTCTATTTCGTGCTAATAGTAGGCCGTTATTTACAAAAATTTAAAAGAAAGCGCGATTATTAATGTAGTGTAGAGATTGATGAGTCTGGCAGCACCTGAATTTTTGATATGTAGTGTGCTTTGATACAACATTCACTAAATGGTATACATTCAAAAGATTTGTTTAATTTATAATGGCCATAGCATCTACCACATAAGAATAAATAAAAGTATTTTTCTGGTTATTAAAACAAATTTTTTTATTTGTAACGTTAACAAAATCAATTCCAATGTATTAATGTATAAATACACTAGCAAAATTACAAAAAAATAAACTGGAACATAATATGAACTAATAATAACTCAAACTCTCAAACTGTTGACCAAAACGATTGCGACATTAAGTCGCTCTTTTAATAATTTCCTGCAACATATTGCTGTTTAGTTATTTCATTAATCGCTCACCTTACTCTAACTAACTAAACTATATTTTTTGAATCACCCCAAATGAAAAAGTTTAGTGGTGAAATCAAGTGTTCGCGCTGGCCGTCTATCGGGTTCATTTGTTCCCAGTCATTAATTTCCAAACCTCTGATTAAGGTAATCTAACCCCATCTTGTTGGAGATAGACACGACGTCGTAAACCATGTGGCAACGCATTACGCACCTACTTCATTTGTAAGACATTTCAGATATCGTTCACAAATTAAAGGGCCATCAAAAATTATTTGTGGTAGTCACTGGTTATCTACGACTCCTAACCACACGTTAAAACCAAAACGTTCTTGATATGCCTCCTCTCTAAATAACTGTTGGTTGTTTTACGTCCAATATCGTGTGTTTTGTCTATTGAATCCACCTACATTTTTAAATCTGGACTCATCGGATAAGATAACTCTATGAATAAAGATTTCATCTACGAGTTAATAATTCAATAACCAATTACAAAAATTTGGTCTACGTTCATGGTCTGCTTCATATAAATGTTAGTTAATCTGATACTTGAAACTTTTGTATTTGTGTTTCTTTAAAATTCGCCTCACAGATTCGCGACTTATATCCAGATTTTGCGTAATTTGGCGGATTGATGCGTTCTTCTTCACTTTTTTTTTAATGTGTGGTGGGTGCTTAGTTGCAGCGACTCCGTAAGCTGTATTACTTGTCTGGCTATCACTGCAACTCTTGCGGTGTAGTTTGGTGTGTGTAAGTTGTGTTTAAATGGCTTTGTGAAGCATCATATCGCCTTTGATGATGCCGCGCTGTTAATCACTTTGCTCCCAACAGCGAATGGCAAGTCGAGGCGGGATTAAACTCTCTGAAAAAATGTCACCGTCCCTCCAGAGAATTGAACCCCGGCACCTATCGTCCTCTCACAACGATAGTCAGCTGCCTAACCACTGCGGCCATCGACCCGTATAAACATAACCCGTTAAAATATATTATGCTACTGTAATGACTTTATTCAACAATGTTTAATAATGTCAAATGTTACAAAAACGGTTAAAAGAAACACAATGAACAATCTAATAACTGCATTAGAATAGGTAGGGAGTCGACATCACGTGGTTAAAACGGGTACAGGTCGGCCATATTGGCACTACACTTACGTCAAACACATAGATTATTAGTATATGTTTGCATTAATTATTTATTACAGTTATATGATAAGTAAAGTATTAAAAAACATTATGGTTTGTTGTGCTCTACGTAGTTGTAACAGTAGAAACAACGTTAACAAGAAGAATTCGTCTAGAATACCATTTCATATTAGGTCAGTATTTGAAACAAAAACAATGTGCAGGGCCGTAATTGGAAAATTTCAATTGGTGCCCCTGTATGTAGGTACATAACTAAACTATTGCATATTGAGTGTTTATATTGTCAAATTATGGCATTTATGGGCCTTGGGTCTAACAGGTGTGGGATGAGGACAAATAAAGTCATCTGTTAAGTGGAGGCTTAAAAGTATACTTATAATTTTCAGTAGTCTGGACCTGTTGAGCCAGCCATATTGGTGCTACGCTTAGCCCCGCCCAATGCTGCCGTTTTGAACATACAGCAAATTTGCTTCATAATGTCTCCTTAGCATATTAGCTCAATGTAATGCTACTTTATAAGTATGTCCTACGAACTTAAATTGTTTAAGTTTAATCTTTCGTATCTATGTGCCTACATGCGTAGAAAAACTGGTGATTCTTAGCGACTGTTTATCTAAGACTAGCTGGTGATATCCATATTTAAGGTCGAGCTTGCTGAAAAATTTCGAACCATTTAATGCTACGATGATGTCGTCTATGGTTGATGTCAAATGTCTGACTCGTTTAATTGCCATGTTAGCGCATCGCATATCAACACACATTCGAATAGCGTTTGCGTTGTTTGGTTTGGATACCACTACAATGGTCGACACCCAAGGTGTAGGTGTTGTTACTCGCTCGTTGATGTTATGTATTTTGCTCTAGCCTCTTAAACTCTTCTTCGACCTTGTGGCGAAGGCTAAATGGTAGTCTCCGATGCTTTTACGCTACAGATACAACTGTGGGGTCTATGAACAAATGAATTCCATTGCATTTTAGCTTGCCTTGGAAAACTTCTGGAAATCTATCTTTTTATTTCAGTCATTTCAGTTGAGAAAGTGATGTGCAGGATGACTAGTTTTACTGCAGTCTCATACGACAAGAGAGGTGGTGAATGCTCTTTTACAACAAATATTTTGGATGTTGTTTTGGTTTTTTCATAGCTCTTTACTTTCAATAAATCCTAACAAAGCTAGCTCTTGTTTGGAATTGTGAGCATAGATTTTTGTGTTATCTTTGCTTAAACGTGGTTTGTCATTAAGGTTATAAAATATATCAGCAGAATCAATCATGCAAAATTGACTGGGGTTTTGTCTATAATTACTTCCACCTGTTATGTTTTTGCACTTTGGACAGAGTTTATGTGGATGCTAAAGGATTCTTCACCTGAACTTCGTTCGACTGCATCTGTGTTGTTGACTCTTGGTTTGTTTTCCTTAACGTGAGGTTGCTTACCTTTACTTTTTGCGTCAGCTGATTTCGACAAACAGACTTTGGCAAAGTGTCCTGTTCGGCTGCATTTGAAACATGTTGCATATATCTTTTGCCGGACATGATTGTCTGTCTTGTGAATGCCAGTTCTTGCCGCAATTTTTGTATTTTTGTTTTGGAATTTGCGAGAGTACCTTTTTACGTATATTTTTGTTCTGAAGTTTGCTTGTGAAATTAACGACCTGAACTGTGTTTTCCATGCTCTTGATGTGGTTGTTTGTTTGCTCCATCGTTCTGACGAGTATTAAAAGTTTTTCTAAATCGGGTTCCTTATTTAATGCATATCTTCTGAGAGCACTGTTTGTTGTGTTTAGGACACACTGATCTTGACTGACACTTGATCTCATCTTTCGGCTTGTCCATAGAATTGGTCTATATTCTCACTGCTCTCTTGTTTCACTTGCCTAAACTTAAATATTTCAAACTGCAAATTTAGTTTGGGCTTAAAGTACATGTTTAATTTTTGTTTCGCTAATTCATAAACTTTGACAGTATGTAAACTACCTGTTGTTTGTGGGGTTTCAGAGGGTGTCTCAGTTGTTCGTGGGGTTTCAGAGGATGTCTCAGGGGATGTGTTAATGTTATCTTGGGGGTCAGGAAGAGACATGAATAAATCATAAACATCTTCACCTGCAAAGTGTAAAAGCATCGCCTCTCTTTTTCTTCACACTTTATGTTTGTCGCTACCAAGTAGTTGTCGAACCGGGCAATCCACTTTTCCCATCTCCCTGATGTGTTGTTGTTGTCTTTCAGATCGAACGGTTGTATGTGATATGTGTGTTCCATGTTGTTTATTATTCACTTCATTTTTCAGACTCGTCGCCAATGTAATGTTTAATAATGTCACATGTTACAAAAACGGTTAAAAGAAACATAATGTAAAAATGAGCAATATAATACTACTTTAGTGGCTTTCGATTTGTGCACCGTATAGCTCGGGAGCTGTTCCGCGTCACCTATCTGTCGTTCTATTTTGCCATTTGATTCGCACTTGTACAGTTCCGTTTCTGCCTCCCCTCACTCCTGGTGCACCAACCTTTCGGCTGGGGCAATATGCTCCCGCATGCGCACTTGCGTTTGTTTACAAAAAAGTGGACAATTTGAATGAATTGTAGACAAAACGAAAACTTGACAGGTTATGTTACATCTGTGATTACATGGCCGCCACCCTACCACCGTTTATTTGTTTACACTTTATCTGTACCTGAACTGTACTGAGTTAGTTCACTGTACACGCACACGAGTAGCTCCGGAGTTGTTTCCGAGTTACCCCTATGGACAAATCGAAAGCAACTGTTATAAGTATGTGTCGTCCTACCAACTAAATTGTTGGCGCGACGTTTAAAATACATTAACGATACATTACAGCTACCACATTTACTTCAATTTATTCACTCACAATGAATACTCCTTCATCACGATGTTTGTTAGCAGATTGAAAATATGTAGGAGTATTTAACTAGCGACCGGTTTCATGGTTCACCACATCATCAGGCCAACATATTGTAATTAAGAGTTGTCCAAACATTAAAAAAAATTAGAATGTAAGGCTCTTGACAATTAACATCCGAAAAATACATGTAACACATTAAAATAGCGTGTAAATAAAATCAGGAGGATCAGGGAACTAACTAGTTTTACGTTATATATTGGCCTGATGATGTGGTGAACCACGAAACCGGTCGCTAATTAAATACATATTTGTGAGAATTTTGACCTTTTATTGCATACTAACCTTTATCCTAATAATATACCTACTATTACAAAACTTAACTTTTAATCATTAATATGTCTTTAACTGTACTGTATTGTTTTTACCAAGAACTAACTTTTCTCGACCATTTTGAGATAAATGATTATCAAGGTATTCTAAATTTCTCAGAGAAACAGAATATTACAAAAAACAAATATAGTTGTATTTAAAAGTAAAATGTTGATATCACTTTCGGTAAAACCGCAAATGAAAAGGAGGTGGCGAAGTATAGAAAGATGTGCGATTACATGACAACTTACTTTTAAATATCAAGTAAATCTACTACATGATAAGAAAGTTATAATCTGTTACTTCATTCATAAAATGTAGGTATTATATCAATAAGCGAGATTTGTTCTTTGTCCCCAAAAGCATGAGGACATCAAATTTTACCGATATTCGGTTCTCAACCAAAGAGTTAATACGTTACACGGGAGTAAAGAAGATGGAAATCTTGATGAGTAGAGATTAACGGCTGTATAATGGAGAGAATGAGTTGGAGTTGGAGTAGTTTACGAAGGCTCAGACATTAAAAAGGAGTAAAGTCTGTTTTTTTTATTATTTTTTTTTGGCTGCCGCCCATTATTCCAACGCATCCCTCTATAGAAATCTTTTATGGCTACCGTGCAAATACATAAAAAAAAGGAAATCTGTATTGCTAATTATTTTGAGCATGTGTATTACTCTTTGGTTGCGATCCGATTATCGGTAACATTTGATGTCTTCATGCTAGTTTCCGCTTGCAGTTTTCATATTAGTGAACACACGACACAATGGTATGTACAAATAGAATTTTCATATCTGGTTTAGTTTTAAAGAAACGGCGTTTTATACTCTTTAACTACCCGTCGTATCTCCAACATCTCGTAACGTATCCAAAAGATAAAGATAGGAACCTCTTGGAAAGTGAGACTAATCAAATGAGGCAGACGTATATTAAGGTTTCCATTTAGAAAAAGCATGGTTAGCTTACATTTTAAGTAACAAATTTTGGTGTAAATACGGTTGTAACACGTAATACAACTTAGGTTGTGTAACGAGCTTAGTTAGAATTTGGTGTAAGTCGTTGGACACACCTCTCACGCACATGCCAGCAACTGTATTTGCTACAGGATTTTTGTAACCGGTCACACATTTATCACTACTTGACACTTAGTGCACGGGAACAAATAAATTTCGTTGCTTCAATTTATACTGTGCACCGCAGAATTAAAAATAGTGAATTACAAAATTCATGTGCAACTAACAAAATATACTTGACGAAAGTTAACAAGCAGCAAAGATTGGAACGGATTGGCGCAACAATTTGTAGATAATGTAAATTTATGTGATAATGTGGTATTTTCAGATAAAAATCACAAATTTGTTTTTACATTCAACATGCTTTTTCACAGATTATCAGATCTGATTATGCAAAACAACACCGTCAATTTTGTAAACGTCAATAAATATTTGTCATATAACGGCAAAGTATGCTTACAATAAGTAAATTTTAGAATTTTGAAAGTGGTTAAGGCAACATCGTGTCCCAATATTTTTTGCTCACTGAGGGTACATGAGTGAAATTAACTGAAAAATCTATTATCACAGGCACTTTTTACTTTTTTTCGTATTTTAAGAAGTATAGGAAATATAAGGGGCGAATTTTTTTCAAAAAGGTCTTGTGTTTTCAAAACGAAAATGGAAATCCTTCTTGTACTATTGTTTATTCCGTAAAAGAATAGTACACTAGCGTAAAAACTGCAAGCTCCCATCTTTTGTGGTTTCATGTACACGTGGGAGCCTGGAATTCAAGACACAAGTAATTGGCTAGTGTAAATATGTCTTTCATAGAGAGTTTTATTAACATTTGGCATTTACTAATGACTTTAATTAACATTTAAAAATATTCCTAGAGTTACGCACGCATGACATTAATAAGCTGGATACAAATGACAGTGAAATACCCGTTCACAATAGTTACTTATTTTAACAAATATAGTTGTCTGGAATTCCATGCTCTCAACTGAATAGTATGTACAATGTTTTTTGGCTTCGAAACGTCGGCGTCGTAGCAATTTTTTTTGCGGCAAGGTTATTTCCGAAGGCGCCGTTTTTGTTTTCTTTTTTGCTCGAATGAAAGCATACGCTACTGTTATCGAGCGCAAAAGTTAAGCTTTACTTATCTATAGGCAGTTTATCAGGCGGTTTAAGCAATAAAAAATTTGGAGAAAGAAGAAAACAAATACAGCGTTAGTAAAAAGTCTCGGAACGGTCGAATAACTTTGTTATTTGAAAATTATGATTTCTGAAATTTGGTATGGGGGTATAGTTAATATAAATTCATTTTATGCAATACAGTTTATATTTTTTTCACTTCCGGTTTAATCGGCAATACCCAGATATTTTTTTAACACTTTTGAATGCAAAATAAAAAACTACGTTCAGGAAGTATTAAGATGTTTATTTTTATTCACAAGAAAGCAGTTAAAAAATTAAAAAAGTGTCCTAATACAGAAAAATCAAGATACCCAGGTTGCGATTACAATAATTGTTCAAAATGCTCTCCATTTACAATTTGACAAAAATGTAAACGGTCAGTAAAATTTCTTATTGAATTTTATATTTGTTCTGGAGTGATGCGATTGGCTTCTTGAACTATTTTCTCTTCCAATTGTTCAAGATTATGGGGACGATTTTTGTACACTTGACATTTCAAGTGACCCCAAAAGAAAAAATCTAATGGCGAGACATCTGGCGAACGTGCTGGCCATTCGATTGCTCCTCTACGTCCGATCCAACGTTCCGGAAAAAATTCATTCAAATAATCCCGGACATTATGGGCAAAATGGGGGGGGAAGCTCCATCTTGTTGAAACCAAAAATGTGCATTAGGGTGATCACCTATGTTTGCATTTGGAAAGAGGGCCGCACGTGCTGGAACAACCTCATTTCGCAATAAATTTAAGTAGACGTTTCCAGTTAAATTTCCTCTTATAAAAAATAGTCCATGATGTTGTTTTCAACAAGACCAGCCCAGATATTCACCTTTTGAGGACGCTGTGTATGGACTTCTTCAATCCAATGCGGATTTTCAATTGACCAGTAGCGACAATTATGTCTGTTCACAGTGCCGTTGAGACAAAACGTTGCCTCATCTGAAAAAATGATGTGATCTAAAACATTAGGCTGCTGCTCGATTCATTCCGTCATTGTTTCGCAAAAATGTAGTTACGATCTGGATCATCTTCAGTTAACTCATGGACGGGATACATTTTATAGGCTTTCATTCTTGCTGATTTAAGAATCTTATGAGCAGATTTTTGAGAGATCTCATGAATTTGACCTAATTCTGTTGTGGACACGTGATGATTTTCTTCCACTGTAAGTAATAATAATAATAATAATAATAATAATAATAATAATAATAATAATAATAATAATGCAATGAATGCAGCAAATCTGTTACACACCTAAGTATAGTCCATTTTCCCGCAGAATTTATATGAAAACCACCCCTATTTCTATGAGTGAGATCTAACAATCTGTTTATATCTATAAAATTGACATTATAATTATAATGACAACACGACGATAAAATATTATAAAGTTTACAGTTAAAGTCATAAATGAAATTATTTAAAATATTGCGACCATTCCAGAAGGGAACACTCAAAAAGATTACAGTAGTGTGAGACAGCTTACTAATTAATTCAACTACGTTGTTCGTGTCAAATTTCTGACCCGCTAATACGTCATTGGATCCGGCTTGGACTATCACACAATCGGCTTGGGTGAAGCTGCTGCTTAGTTTATCTATACCACATACCACCCCTTGGAAGCATGCATTTGGTTTACATATAGTCTCCACCGAAAAGTCTACGGCCCCCAACGTTGACTTCAAAATAACAGCTGAGTTCCGCACGTGACTATCATCAATGATTAGTATCCTATTTTTAAGGACAGGCTCGGCTACATCATTGCCGGTTTTGGGAGTCTGATGATTATGTTCTCTTGGTTTTTCTAGTTTATCCCCATTAACCTTGTTGATTTGTTTCGTTTTACGTTGTTTCGTCCAATCTCCAGTGACCTCTCTGTTGCCCGCAATTTCATTCAAATACTCATTACAATATAGTGTCTGCGTCCCATCTGTGTGTTTTCCGGCAATTGAGTCTGCGTATCCACACTGGCTACCGTGCACAACTTTTCTTGTCAACTCGCTAATAGTACAGTGTAGCTTATCAATATCAATATATCCTCCTTCTTCTTAATTCTTTCATGTAGGCCTCGAGCTTCGTAATCCATAGTAGCCAACTTGTTTCTTAATTCAATCAACACTTCGCTTTCGTCATTTTTTTTTCCTCATTATCATTACACACTATAGAAACGTAACTAGTGTTTGATGATGAGTTTTTATTTGTTTTTGCATTATTTACTGTAGTTTTATTTTTCTGTGACCGCGTAATTACTGGACCAGGCATTATTCTTATGTGTGTATACCGGATTTATAGTAATTTAATTTATTTCGTAGAGACCATCCAATATTTGTATAAAATACGAAAAGATATCTATCCATGTGCTCGCTTCTCTGTGTGTGTAGGAATTTATTTCTTATACACCTAACAAAAAGGTTCGTTTGAGATCACTTGCTCCACGAATATCACAGATTCATACACAATTCACACTATTTAACCCGGTTACTGACTGTATTTTCAAATAATAACTACATGATTAAATTCAGCGACTTGTTACTATAAGTTTGGTACCGAATTTGTAATTTATAACAACTGGTTTTTTTCGACACTTTAAGTATATTTTATAGAGCTGCACGACAGACGTTACCGCATGCACGCACATTCAACAATCCTAACACATTCAAACTAGTTTCTTCATCTGTTGCTGTTAATGGATGTCCCCTTCTAGGTAAATCATTCACCTGACGAAAGACTTCAAACTTTTGAATTGTTCGGCATACCGTACTTTTACTAATGTGACGATCCGGATAAACAGTATTAAAGAAAGAACCTCTTCAAAAGAACGTTGACGATCACCGTACCCACGCATCATTAATATCTCAATTCGTTCTGATTCAGTAAGTTTTACTGCCATTTTCAAATGTGTCAATGTCTAAAATAAGTGAATTTATAGCGATGCATAAGTTAAAACGCTTTTAAAATTGTCAAATGTGACGGCAAAAAGAATGCAAACACTAAACAACAACTTTTTTCAAAGGTACCTTGTTTTTTCTGTATTAGGACACTTTTTAATTTTTTAACTGTTTTCTTGTGAATAAAAATAAACATCTTAATACTTCCTGAACGTAGTTTTTTATTTTGCATTCAAAAGTGTCAAAAAAATCTGGGCGTTCCGTTTAAAAAAAAAGTTGGACCTATTGCCGATTAAACCGGAAGTGAAAAAAATATAAACTGTATTGCGGGACTTTTTACTAACGCTGTATATAATTATCTGCTCTATATTCGTTCAAGATTCGATCAGTCTGTATTATATTTTGTATTGCTTTAACTTATTTTTTTTATTTACAGTTTGTCTCAGGCCGTAAAGATCTTAATAGGCTTAGCTGTATTCTTTACATTTGGACTCCAGTTCTATGTATGCTTAGATATCGCTTGGAATGGAATTAAACACCGCTATGCCAAGAATGCAACATTTGCAAACTATATACTACGAACTGTGATGGTAATAATTTGTGTAATGCTGGCTGTCGCACTTCCAATGATCACTCCTTTTGTTGGTTTAATTGGAGCATTTTGCTTCTCACTATTAGGTTTAATTATGCCAATTCTTATTGAAATAATCACGTTCTGGGATAAAGGTTTCGGCAAATATAATTGGAAAATTTTGAAAGACGTTATAGTTATTTTAGCTGGCGTAATAGCATTAATTTTTGGCTCAAAAATGGCAATTGAGGAAATTATTGAATCAATGTCGTCTACACCGCAACAAAACACAACTATGATAAATGATACTTCAAAACTTGGTACGACAGTTACAGACGCTGTAGTTTCTGCCATTAACGCAACATTCGCATCAATAACTACACGACCACCTACTTCAAGTACTTAACATTTAAGAAAATACATAGCAAAATTTATTTTATTTCCTTTTGATTCGATTTATAACTTGAAATTTTGAAACAAAGTTTTTATCTGATACTGGTTTTAATAACTTTGTATTACACTAAGAAATAATACTATTTAATATAAATTGATACGTAGTACACTAGAAAAATATTTAGTAATATACATACACTCTTGTTCGTTTACAATTCATTAGTTTAAAATATTTTCTTCTTGTATTTCTCGAAATTCTATTAATATTCAAAGTTGTTAAAAAAATGTATTGTGCTATTTAATTTTGTGACACTATAAACTATAACCTTCAACACTCCGAATTATACATGCAAATAGATTTCTTAAGACTACTTATTTCCTATAAGTAGAATTATCTGCAAGTATACAAAAATTTTGTTGCATTATATAAGGTACGGCTAAAGTAAAAATACTATTGTTTATCAAGCTTCGGTTACAAAAAAAAAAAAAAACAAAAACAACACTTCGAAACAATTTTTCATTTGTTTAGATTGTCGATAGTTTTTTAAATTCGATCTAATACAGTACGGTCGAGCGTCCGAGGGTCAGTCAATGTCATCCGAACGGGTATGCAAAACACCACAGACGCGTTCACAGACAGGTTCAGTTTCTTGCTGTCAATTTGACAGTATCGCTCGTTTGTATGTATTTACTATACTACTATGTATTGTTGTTCTGAATTGTTCATTTCAGCTTGGACATCGTTCTGAGAATTTATTGTCTTAAGTTTCCCTTTATCCCGATTTTCCATAGAACGTTGTTTTTTGTATTTTAAACAATAAATCTGACTTTTTTTAAAGCAATTATTCGTGGAAGGACTTTTCTTTTTGAAAGGAATATATTTAGTAGTATTTTCATACTGTTAAGAGCAGCTCTTTTTAAAATTGTTTTTATTTCCGCAAGAATTGCAGTTTATATCATTGCATCATGTCATTACGTCTCTTATAGAACGCGTCTGTGGTTTATTGCATACGGTTTCGGATGACATCGACTGACCCTAGGACGGTCGACCGTACTGTATATAATATATATTCAATGGAATGTAGCTTAAGCGTGAATTAAAAATAAGAAATAATATATAAACTAAATATATTGGACTGAAATTACTTTTAAAAACAACAAATTCAATAATTTTACGAAAGAATATTCTCATGAAATCTAGTACCGACTATTAAATAGCATTAAAATGCTGCCTTCTTTCTAAGCAAATCCTTATTAATTACTTTTGCGCCGGTTCCTTATCACTAATATTATTAATTTCGAAGCAGACATGGGCACAGCTTTTTCAATAAGTTTTCTTGAAAACTTTCTTATCATATTGTCAAATGTCAATCTGTGCTGTTTGTTCAATTAGTTACTTGCATTTTTTTTTAAATTGTTGGTGATAGAAATAGCCACCATAAACGAAATTACTAATTATTGCAATTATTAATTTTGCTTTATGATACGATGTCATGGTACTCATGAATATTTAGTATGTATCGATGTTCTGCTATGCTGCAAATGTTTTAGAAATGAAAACAATGTAGTTTCACAATTACTTTCATCCTCTTTATCACTGAAAATAATACTGTTTCCTACTTTAGCTGCATCTTATATTTCACTTCTTAATATTTTTGGTTTTAATATTCACTTTTTATTTCTAACAATAAGTCAAAAACTAAGCTATTTATTTTAGTGTTGACTCACTCGTCACCTATAAATATTATTAAAATTAAATAGGTGCAATGAAATTGAAAGTAAATTGATGTAAAAAAATGAGCTACTTTTTAGTCCTGTATGCAGTGATTACACTAAAATTTTATATGATTGTTAGTGTATTTTAGGCGGAAAAAATGTATCAGAAAAAGGTAATTTATACTGCCATTAAAAGTGATGTCTATCAATGCCTGTCTTTATATTATTAACATATACTGTTGAACAGAACCAAAGTAGCCAAAACTAGATATATAGAAACCAAACTATACAATACATGTATTGTTGTCAGTTGTAACTCGTTACATTTGCATAAGAAAAGTATAGAACATATTCTAGTTTATGCAACAGTTGTACTAAGAAAATATACGTTTATTGAGTTTTTAACTGCAAATATAAGAATTATTCGAGCAATATAAAACCATCCAACATCAGACTCAGCAAGAAAATGTTTTTTTCTTTTAATTTATTTGTATTTCTAAGTAAAAACAAGATTTAGTTACTACTATGAACAGAAGTGACACTAGTGGAAGGTTATGAAAAGATGCTAAAACAATCTGTAATAACACATAGGTATTATAAATTAATAATTTTGTAAGAAAATATACATTTTTACATTGCATAGATTTTTATTGATACCACCTTTTAGTCATGGACACCGGCTTAGCCAACCTTTTTAATACATGGAGCCACAGAGATGTAAAGTCGTCACATGCCACATCAACAGAGATACCAAGCTCATTTTTTTTCGTACTTTCTATCTGTAGGCTGCTATGATTCTTTGCTTCATCCGTGACTTTTTCTGTCCTTCATCCTGGCTCTCCATCCTGTTACGCCCATCTATGGTAAATCACTCACTGCTTGATCTTCCCATCTGGTTTTTGGTCTTCTCTTGGGCCTGGAATCCTTCAGTTTTCAATTCATTATCCTTCTTATTATTGTCTCTTTGTTCTTTCTATTTATATGTCCATACTATCTTACTCGTTTTGATTTTATTGTTCTTACTATATTTCTCCGTCTAGAATGTTCACTATCTCAAAGTTCATCAGTCTTCTATACTGTTCGTCGTCTTCTTTATTGGGGCCGAATATTAATTTTTGCTCAAACACTTATTTTAACTGTTCTTCTTTCTTATTCGTTAAACACATTGCTTTAGCTGCATAAACACCACAGGTCTTATTGCAGTTTTATATAGCCTTATATAGTTTCATCGTCTTACTTATACTTTTACTTTTTATAATGTCTCTATAATTGTAATACGCGTTGTAGCCGGACTGAATTCTTTGCATAATTTCCATACATTTGTCATTTCTGTTGTTTATTATGATTCCTAGGTACTTGAAAGATTTCACTTCTTCATATGCTCGTTCTCCTATTTTGTTTTATAAATGTATCTCTTCTCTGTTTGTCCTACTTCTTTTCATATATTTTTGGTTTTCTACTGGTTAACATCTAGTCCTCTTTTTCTTACTTCATACAATGCTTCGTTGTCGTTTCTTCTAGATTTCTCCTATTCCTAGATTTTACCGCGAAGTCATCTGCGTATGCTATTATTTGAACGGATTTTGATATTATATTTCCCCTTTATTGCTCCTTCCATAGCAATATTGAACAATGTCGCTGATAGCCCACCCCTTGTCTCACACCTTTTGTAACTTCTACTGTCCGTTCATGTGTAAGTACTGCAGCCTTTGATCCTTCTATCGTGATTTTAATCAGTCTTATTAGCTTTTGTATTACTCCTTGTACTCTTGCATCTTTTACTATCATGCTTGTCTTTAAACTATCAAAAGCTTATCTGAAGTCTCTAAATATTATATGCAACACGATGTCGTTTTCATAATATTTTCCTATCAATTGTGTAATACATCTATTGTTGACTTTTCCTTTATAAATCCATTCTGATGTTCTCCTATTAAGCTTTCTGAATATGGTTTTAATCTTTTTAAAATTAGCGAGGGTTGTTAATATTTTGTATGCAGTGTTCAACAACGTTATTCATCTATAGTTTTGACAGTTAGTTAAATATCCTTTCTTTGGTATGGGCGCTATAAATCCTATTTTCCATTCTACAGGCATCGATTCTTTTCTCCATATTTGCAATGTCAGTTCGTATAATCTTTTTTTCATCTCATTTCCTGCATTCTTTATCATTTCGTTACAAATATCATCAGGCCCTGATGTTTTTCCATTCTTTAAATCTTTCAATACTTCGTTAAATTAATTTTTTGAAGGCTTCTCAATTTCTTCATCTCTTACGTTTTCTTCCACAATTTCTTCATTAGTCTCTTCATCGTATGTTTTCGATGTGTTTTTCATATATTCTTCCCACTCTTTCTTGTCTATGTTAGGCGTTACATTCTTTTTCCTCGTTTGCTTTCTTATACGTTGGTAGAACTTACTATTATTCTTATTATCTGCTTCTATTTCTTCCATTATTTTTTCTATCCATTTTTCTTTCTTGACTTTCATTAGTTTTGTACCTTCTTTTCTTATTTGGCTATATATTTTGTAGTCTTCTAGTTTTAGCCACTTTATTCTTGCCGTCCTTTTTGTATCAATCACTACTTCACATTCTCTGCCAAACCAATCGTTTTTGATTTCCTGCCTTTTTCTTCCCAAAACTCTTTCAGATGCTTCAATTACCGTATTTCTCAGTTTACCCCATTCCTCTTCTATGTCTTCGTGTCTATTCGTCTGTGAGGACGTCTATACACGTCTGTGAGGACGTCAATACACGTCTGTGAGGACGTTTATACACGTCTGAGAGGACGTCTATACACGTCTGAGAGGACGTCTATACACGTCTGAGAGGACGTCTATACACGTCTTTGAAGACGTCTATACACTTCTTTGAGGACGTGTATTCACGTCTCCAAAGACGTCTGTATACGCCTCCAAGGACGTCTATACACGTCTTCGAAGACGTGTGTATTACGTTCACTTATCTTTTATTTCTGCAGGTATAAATCCAATTTAGGTCAATAAAACAACAAATATTATAAAATAAAGGTAGTATGCAATAAAAGGTCCAATTCTCACAAATATGTATTTAACTAGGCTATTTTATAATATTTGTTGTTTTATTGACCTAAATTGGATTTATATCTGCAGAAATAAAAGATGAGTGAACGTAACTAGCCTAGTTAAATACATATTTGTGAGAATTGGACCTTTTATTGCATACTACTTTTATAATATGAACTCATACAGAGTCTACTCCGACAACTAAATATTATAAACCAATTTTGATGTATTTTAAAATAAAATACATTTATAGTCGATTTATTGTCCTAAAGTGATTTTATATCTGACGAAACAAAAGATAAGTAGACATAATATACACATCTTCCAATGAATGTAATATACGCACTACTTTTCAATCAGTATAATGTTACATGGAAGAACTTTAAATGTTGTGTAACTACACAATATCAGCTGCGCGTATGCAAAAATTCATTCGTCGCTCTTACTCCTAATATCACTATAAAGTAAGGTCGGTATCTGTCACTTTTTTTCTTTAATTGCGAATAACTCAGGAGGAATGGTATTTAGGTATAGGGTATGGTGCATGAAATATGTGTAAAATTCGTCGTAGAAGCTGAATCTGTAATTTACTTTATAGCATGCTATTAAAAAAATCGAAGTTGATGCCTACTTCCGGTTAACCGGAAGTGATATTTATTCAAGAATATTTTCACGTGATAGTTCATATTCAACCATATCTAGCCATGAAATTTCGTTTTAAAATTCCGTTTCGTTTGTATAATACTTTTAATATGCCATTCTCACCAATCACCCTGTATATATATATAATAAAGAAAGAAATTATATAGGGAATTATTTAATCTAGGATTGCTCCAGTATTTTATGCATCTTAACAAAAAAACTGTTCAATGATTATTTATATTTTATCAATCATGAGTGAATTACCTATTGCCGACGAATTTTATTTTACAATCAAATCCAAAATGTTACTATTTCTGCAATATATTAGCATAGTGCATATAGAAATGTGATTTCCACCTGTTATGGATTAAAGAAACCATTTAAAGATGTATATATTATTGTGGAGTTGAAACTTTGCATAATAGGTTTTAATCCGGAGTTTCCAGAAACGGTAATGAGATAGTTCATCAAATGTTTATAATATACCTTTGACAGTTATTGTGATAACACGCTGTATGATACAACGAAAATAATCGAGAATAAGCATATTACCTACTTAAGAGGGTCGTCTACCAGCTGATTATTTTACAGCGGTGCCATATCTACATAATTCTATAAATCGTTTGCTTGATATTATTTCAATATAATACGCATATTTCTACAAATGTTTTACATCTACATATACAATTTTGTCTATTAATATTCGGTATTAGTTAAGGCCGTTACCTTGATACGGGAATCGAGATTACACTATTAATTTTTAGATTTAATTACTGAAATTTGCTATGAGCATTCAAAATAGGTGCACACATGTGTGTATGAAGCCCGATTTTAAAATACGTTTTAAATAAATTATAAAAACATTATATTATGAAAAATTTAATTGTGGCAACATCGCTGTCAACTGTCAAACGGTAGTCGGGCCTCTTAAATCGTATTTTAAGGGCGCGCGACGAAACAATATGGCAGACATTTGTACCAATGTACAGTAAACGTCGTTTTGCGCCGGTTCGATTTACGCCGATTCACAATTACGCCGGTTGGTGTCGTTTCCCCGGTTCGTTCGATTCGGCTGTGGATTCCCCGGTTTGGCCGACAACAGACAAAGTAGGCGGCGCGATTGTAATATCAGACACACTTTTACGGGTTGTTTTATTCTAATGATGGGAAACCCCTAAAAAACGGCCGATCTAACTCGTATCCTTTCTTCTATAGAAAGGTTAGCAGATGAGCTCTGTGAGATAGATGGGGATTTCAATCGAAGCGCAAATGTAAAAAGAAGCGTCGCTGCTGCCGTTCGACCTTATGCTATGATTCTGCAAGAAAGGAAGCGACAATCAAAGCAAATGAAATTGGATGCTTTTTTCAAAAAAATTTGAGAATTGAATTTAGTACCGACGAACTATAGTTTAAGTTAATATTTATTTTAAAACTGTATTTATTAAATAGAATTATAATTTATTTTGAATGTGTATAGGATATGTATTAAATAAATATGTTAAGCTGTTCTTCGAATTTTGACACGGAACCTAACTTTATATTGCCGGTACCCCGGCGTAAAACGACGTTTACCTGTAATTTATAGTACCACCAATACCATTGGCACTGACCGCCAAGATTTAAAATGGAACTAGTGCAGCCCTCTATATTTTAGGGAGGCAGAATAATTGATATTTATCACGGTAGATGGAACCCTTGAAGAATAAAATTGGAATTGGAATAGTTTGCTATTGAGGTTATGTTATTATTATTTTCGTACTACCTATTTTGATTATTTTTAATTGCGAACAATTCAATAGTTATAGTTTAACATAAGTGTATAGGGTGTGAAAGCTGTTGTCAAACAGTTTTATAACAGTGGCTAATAAAACGGTATGCAGCATTTTAAAATATTTAAATGAATATTATAGCCTTCGATATGTGTTCATGAACTAAAATATCAAAAATTGTATACAAGAATGTAAAGAAATGAAATAATCTTAACGTGATGTGCCCTGTCCATAGTGAAACAAACAAAGAATTTTAAAATTTAATAAGGTTAACAATATCTTCTGGGGTGCAACACATTAACGGCAAGTTTTAACAGGCCTATTACTTGTCTAAAAAGCAAAGGACATGATATTAATAATGGCATATAATAAATATGTTAAATCACTAAAATAATTAATATAAAATAATTCTTGTATGCACGAGTTGTGTAATATATGTACAATAAATCTTACAGAAATGAAGCCATGGTATTGTAACCTCTCTGAACTTTTTGCCATTATATTAAAACAGCTTTAATTATCTAACATGTGATTTTATAAGCAGATTTGTCCTGTGAGTTTACATTTCTGAATTTTATACATTTCAAATGGTAGGAAATATATCATTGGAATATATTAAAAATTTCTTCAAATATGTAACCGTATTTACAGTATACATATTTCCAATGAATTTTTCATATATTTTAATGGAATATTTCTCGTTTGAAAATGTACAAAATTCGGTAGAGGAAACATTTTATTTTAAAGTTGATTTAATATTCCCGCCTTTTAGTTGAGCTACAAACCAATATACTACAAATCTTCAATCCTAAACTCGCTCCATTGTTAGAGGGCAGCACCGACCCATAAAATTCAAATTTAGAGAGTGGCGTAGGTATGGTACCACCTATTCGGTTCTTTTTAAGAAAAAATACGAAATTAATTTGCGAAATTATAGTGCAATGGAATCGTGAAACTATGGGTTTCGAAATGACGCACGCCAAATTTAAAATAAAAGTATTCTTAACATGAAAAAAAAATTGTTTGAAGCAGTCGGGAATTTAAGGAATTGCGGCTAATCTAGAAATAAATTCAAAAATCTGAAATAGTCAAATTGAAACTGGATATGTATTCTATTAGATACAACATATAGTAGCGTATTTCATAGTTTAAATTTTGCAAAAAGCTACCGAATAAAAATTTTGCAATATAATTTAGCGTAGATACGATCCGTGTTAAGAAAGTCTTGGGTAATACAGAAAATCAGGAATAGCTAATGTTCGGACATTGCTACATAGATGTCGCTGCTAGCGCCCGCAACTGTGAACGCATTTTCAGCTAAACTTAAAAAATTACTTTGGATGTAAATAGCGGGAGAAAAGTATACATGATATGCTGCCATCTATTACGATAGAGTTAAGTTATTTGGTAAAGTGCAGTTACATCTACGATTATTTAATTAATCTTAATACTGTATGTATATATTATTATCTTAAGGACAATCATAAAATGTTTTAACGAAAAATCAACAACTCATGATCTCGATGTAAACGCAGAATAAAAAGTCCGTCTTGACAAATTTTGACGGCAGCCGCGAAAATGGAGACCGTCAACGATTTATTATGAGAGCCGGCAAATGAATTTTGCTATATTAAAGATGGTATTTTGTACGTGGTAGGTATCTAATAAACGTATTTAAACGTATTTATTATTTAAATACATTTTTTTGGTAATAAATAAAAGGTGTCATTTATATCGGATATTTGTATCTAATTTTTGACATATAAACGTAGTATTACATGTCACATTGAAATAATTACGGACACTGTTTGTAGCTATAAATATTTAAGTCATCCTTCTACCATTTATAGGCATTTCATCAAATAGAATACATATGTATATCTGTATTTTTTAAGCGATAGCGTGTTTTCAGTAATACTTTAATATTCAAATTGCGCGCCTGCTATATTGGCCTTCTCGCAGTGTTCTAAGTAGTTTAAAAGAAAAATTTACTACCGTTGTTGAGTAAGTACAGGGCGAGCAACCGGATGTGATCACCACGTGACCTTAAATTTTAAGATGGCAACATTGGTAAGTTGGTAGTATAAGACAGTTCCAGATATGTCAGTTTACTGATCTGTCAGATAGTTGTACAACTTACCCGTAATTGTTTTTTAGATCAGATTACAAACAAAAATACTTTGGTAAATATTTTATTAAGATGTTTTTAGAGAATATAAATAAATATATAATAAAATAAATAATAATTTCATCTACAATAAATGCTCGAAATGACTACCATCATTTTGCATACATAAATTGACTTCGTTGCATATTGTGAAACACGTTGTTTAAAACTTGTTCGTTAATATTATTTACCGCTGCAGTGATGGCATTTCCCAGCTCGTCAAGAGTATAGAGTGGGTTTCGGAACACTACATTCTTTAATTCATTAATGAACGGTTCTAAAATATGTCTATAACGAGCAGCATTAACTGTATCGTCAAAAAATATTGATCATAATACGTCTACGTGACATTGCAATCCACACACCAGTTTTAATAGGATGCAATGTCATCTCTTTGTAAATGTGTGGGGTTTCTGTAGCCCACGTGCGATAATTTTGGCTATTTATATAACCCGAAAGATGAAACCATGCTTCATCGGAGAAGAAAGTTATGTTTAATTGGTCCTCATTTAAATGTTCATTAAACCATAAGCAATAATTTCGCCTTTGTTCGAAATCCCGAGGAAACAACTGATGATGTACTGTAACTTTGTATGGTAATAACATATGCAAATGTTTCTTTAAGGCTGTGCGACAGGTTCCATATGATATTCCTGCAAGATAGACATTTAAATACATATGTTTTCAATTATTTAGTAAGTGCATACCTGTTTGAGCAGATAATTTTCTAACTGATTTATTGGGACTAGTTGTCACGCTCAGAAATGTCATTTACTGCTTCCTCAGTTAACACTCGTGGTGCATCTACTGCTTTACGCTTTGCAACACTACCAGTCTCCATAAATCGCTGTACCAGCCTGTTACGATGTCAATCAAATCGATCATATTCAAGGTCCTCATTTGGATATCCCAAAGTAAATTGTTCAATGCAGGACTGTAGAGAGTATGACCAAGATCCGTCTTGTGCTTCTGTAGCAATTCGAAAATGCGCCATTAAAATGAACCTGTCTTGTTCATCCGTGAATGCCATTTTCACTACGTAAACATTGAAGTAGTCTTTAAGAAAACAGTTACTGTGCAATAAATGCTATATTTACAAAAAATTACAGGCAAAAACTTACAAGAAAATCGCAGGAAACGTAAAAACTAGCGTTTTCAAACACGTTAAATGTCAGATGACAAAACGTAAACAATACAATAAGAAGGATAGCAAACAGTAAAATAAAAAAATACACTTTTTCTGTGACGTTTGCGGTCACATGGTGGTCACATCCGGTTGCTCGCCCTGTATATCAAAAAGCTGTCGGATTACGTTTTACAGTAACAAATACGTCCTTACGGGTAACTGTACAGGTGTTAAAGTATAAATATTAAATAAATCTTGTAATATGAAGATAGGAAATTTGTTAGGGAATTCAATGTTTACCTGTCAAAGTCGTTGAGTGGACTTCTTCTTTTTTTTTGCGAAAAGAGGGGGATTTTGACAGCAACGGTGTGGAAAATTCGTTTGACCCGTTTAGAATTGCGTTGGAATGTTGGAAATTTGGAAATTGATATTGTTGGTACGGGGAATTCGACGGCGACATTTTCCGAGGTCGTAGGTGGTCGCGCGTCGCGGTGGCCGACCGTCTTTTGTTTTTTTTTTCAAATGGAACTGTACCTGAAAAGGGCGTTTTTCGTGATGAGGGGGCGAGTAGCGATACGGTCGTATACTCGTTTTTTCGGTTCGACGTCCGCCAAAATATACAGGGTGTTCGTTCAGATAGGAAGACGGGCTAGGAAAAAATCGAAATTATCGGTATCGATATGGGAAGTAATTTCCGATCGGGGGGTGTACTTTGCGAAAAGGAGGCGCCGTACGATATCGAGATGGTAGCCATCTCGATCGTTTTATATTGCACGTTGGTGTTTTGTTTTCAAAATTCACCTAGCGCTCGTCGAGGAGAATATATTTGGACATGGATACTTTTTAGATATCGTTTATCGTTTGGGAGATGAAAAGGGTTAAAGTTGAAAAGTAACCGGTTTTTGTGCTTTACCGGTAATAGCTCGGAGCGAGTGTATAACGGTTATCGAGCTAGGTAAAATGTATATGATGAAAATGTTGTCCAGAAAAATGTATGAATGAAACGCTCAAACGAGTTAATGTGCCTTCCTGAGAGTTTGTCCTCTCGTTTAGATTAACAAGACGAATCAACTTGCCCAAAGCGAAGCAGAAAATATCGATGAAAATTTAGCCCTATAATTTAGATTAACAAGGTGAACCAACTTGCCGAGGAGGAAGCACAGCCATCAAATGGTTATCGAGCTAGGTAATATTTATATGATGAAAAAGTTGTCCAGAAAATTTATGAAAGTTTGAACGGTCACAGCGCTCAAACGCGTTAATGTGCCTTCCTGGGGGTTTGTCCTCTCGTTTAGATGAACAAGATGAACCAACTTGCCCAGCGCGAAGCAGATTCACCAAACGGTTCTCGAGAAAATTTATCTCTCTAACGCGTTAATGTGCCTTGCTGGGAGTTTGGCCTCTCGTTTAGATTAACAAGGTGAACCTACTTGCCGAGGAGGAAGCAGATCCATCAAACGGTTATCGAGCTAGGTAATATTTATATGATGAAAAAGTTGTCCAGAAAATTTATGAAAGTTTGAACGGTCACAGCGCTCAAACGCGTTAATGTGCCTGCCTGAGGTTTGTCCTCTCGTTTAGATGAACAAGATGAACCAACTTGCCTAGCGCGAAGCAGATTCACCAAACGGTTCTCGAGAAAATTTATCTCTATAACGCGTTAATGTGCCTTGCTGGGAGTTTGGCCTCTCGTTTATATTAACAAGGTGAACCTACTTGCCGAGGAGGAAGCAGATCCATCAAACGTTTATCGAGCTAGGTAATATTTATATGATGAAAAAGTTGTCCGGAAAATTTATGAAAGTTTGAACCGTCACAGCGCTCAAACGCGTTAATGTGCCTTCCTGGAGGATTTGTCCTCTCGTTTAGATGAACAAGATGAACCAACTTGCCCAGCGCGAAGCAGATTCACCAATCGGTTCTCGAGAAAATTTATCTCTATAACGCGTTAATGTGCCTTGCTGGGAGTTTGGCCTCTCGTTTAGATTAACAAGGTGAACCTACTTGCCGAGGAGGAAGCAGATCCATCAAACGTTTATCGAGCTAGGTAATATTTATATGATGAAAAAGTTGTCCAGAAAATTTATGAAGTTTGAACCGTCACAGCGCTCAAACGCGTTAATGTGCCTTCCTGGGAGTTTGTCCTCTCGTTTAGATTAACAAGATGAACCTACTTGCCGAGGAGGAAGCAGATCCATCAAACGGTTATCGAGCTAGGTAATATTTATATGATGAAAAAGTTGTCCAGAAAATTTATGAAAGTTTGAATGGTCACAGCGCTCAAACGCGTTAATATGCCTTCCTGGAGGTTTGTCCTCTCGTTTAGATTAACAAGATGAACCAACTTGCCGAGGAGGAAGCAGATCCATCAAATGGTTATCGAGCTAGGTAATATTTATATGATGAAAAAGTTGTCCAGAAAATTTATGAAAGTTTGAACGGTCACAGCGCTCAAACGCGTTAATGTGCCTTCCTGGGGGTTTGTCCTCTCGTTTAGATGAACAAGATGAACCAACTTGCCCAGCGCGAAGCAGATTCACCAAACGGTTCTCGAGAAAATTTATCTCTATAACGCGTTAATGTGCCTTGCTGGGAGTTTGGCCTCTCGTTTAGATTAACAAGGTGAACCTACTTGCCGAGGAGGAAGCAGATCCATCAAACGGTTATCGAGCTAGGTAATATTTATATGATGAAAAAGTTGTCCAGAAAATTTATGAAAGTTTGAACGGTCACAGCGCTCAAACGCGTTAATGTGCCTGCCTGAGGGTTTGTCCTCTCGTTTAGATGAACAAGATGAACCAACTTGCCTAGCGCGAAGCAGATTCATCAAACGGTTCTCGAGAAAATTTATCTCTATAACGCGTTAATGTGCCTTGCTGGGAGTTTGGCCTCTCGTTTATATTAACAAGGTGAACCTACTTGCCGAGGAGGAAGCAGATCCATCAAACGGTTATCGAGCTAGGTAATATTTATATGATGAAAAAGTTGTCCAGAAAATTTATGAAAGTTTGAACCGTCACAGCGCTCAAACGCGTTAATGTGCCTTCCTGGAGGTTTGTCCTCTCGTTTAGATGAACAAGATGAACCAACTTGCCCAGCGCGAAGCAGATTCACCAAACGGTTCTCGAGAAAATTTATCTCTATAACGCGTTAATGTGCCTTGCTGGGAGTTTGGCCTCTCGTTTAGATTAACAAGGTGAACCTACTTGCCGAGGAGGAAGCAGATCCATCAAACGTTTATCGAGCTAGGTAATATTTATATGATGAAAAAGTTGTCCAGAAAATTTATGAAGTTTGAACCGTCACAGCGCTCAAACGCGTTAATGTGCCTTCCCTGGATTAACAAGAGTTTGGCCTCTCGTTTAGATTAACAAGGTGAACCTACTTGCCGAGGAGGAAGCAGATCCATCAAACGGTTATCGAGCTAGGTAATATTTATATGATGAAAAAGTTGTCCAGAAAATTTATAAAGTTTGAACGGTCACAGCGCTCAAACGCGTTAATATGCCTTCCTGGAGGTTTGTCCTCTCGTTTAGATTAACAAGATGAACCAACTTGCCTAGAGCGAAGCAGATTCATCAAACGGTTCTCGAGAAAATTTATCTCTATAACGCGTTAATGTGCCTTGCTGGGAGTTTGGGCTCTCGTTTAGATTAACAAGGTGAACCTACTTGCCGAGGAGGAAGCAGATCCATCAAACGGTTATCGAGCTAGGTAATATTTATATGATGAAAAAGTTGTCCAGAAAATTTATGAAACTTTGAACGGTGACAGCGCTCAAACGCGTTAATGTGCCTTCCTGGGGGTTTGTCCTCTCGTTTAGATTAACAAAATGAACCAACTTGCCCAGAGCGAAGCAGATTCATCAAGCGGTTCTCGAGAAAATTTATCTCTATAACGCGTTAATGTGCCTTGCTGGGGTTTGTCCTCTAGTTTGGATTAACAGGATGAACCATCTGGCCGAGGAGGAAGCAGATCCATCAAACGGTTATCGAGCTAGGTAATATTTATATGATGAAAAAGTTGTCTAGAAAATTTATGAAAGTTTGAACGGTGACAGCGCTCAAACGCGTTAATGTGCCTTCCTGGAGGTTTGTCCTCTCGTTTAGATTAACAAGATGAACCAACTTGCCCAGCGCGAAGCAGATTCATCAAACGGTTCTCGAGAAAATTTATCTCTATAACGCGTTAATGTGCCTTGCTGGGAGTTTGGCCTCTCGTTTAGATTAACAAGGTGAACATACTTGCCGAGGAGGAAGCAGATCCATCAAACGGTAATCGAGCTAGGTAATATTTATATGATGAAAAAGTTGTCCAGAAAATTTATGAAAGTTTGAACGGTCACAGCGCTCAAACGCGTTAATGTGCCTTCCTGGGGGTTTGTCCTCTCGTTTAGATTAACAAGATGAACCAACTTGCCTAGAGCGAAGCAGATTCATCAAACGGTTCTCGAGAAAATTTATCTCTATAACGCGTTAATGTGCCTTGCTGGGAGTTTGGCCTCTCGTTTAGATTAACAAGGTGAACCTACTTGCCGAGGAAGAAGCAGATCCATCAAACGGTTATCGAGCTAGGTAATATTTATATGATGAAAAAGTTGTCCAGAAAATTTATGAAAGTTTGAACGGTCACAGCGCTCAAACGCGTTAATGTGCCTTCCTGGAGGTTTGTCCTCTCGTTTAGATTAACAAGATGAACCAACTTGCCCAGAGCGAAGCAGATTCACCAAACGGTTCTCGAGAAAATTTATCTCTATAACGCGTTAATGTGCCTTGCTGGGAGTTTGGCCTCTCGTTTAGATTAACAAGGTGAACCTACTTGCCGAGGAGGAAGCAGATCCATCAAACGGTTATCGAGCTAGGTAATATTTATATGATGAAAAAGTTGTCCAGAAAATTTATGAAAGTTTGAACGGTCACAGCGCTCAAACGCGTTAATGTGCCTTCCTGGGAGTTTGTCCTCTCGTTTAGATTAACAAGATGAACCAACTTGCCGAGAGCGAAGCAGATTCATCAAACGGTTCTCGAGAAAATTTATCTCTATAACGCGTTAATGTGCCTTGCTGGCAGTTTGGCCTCTCGTTTAGATTAACAAGGTGAACCTACTTGCCGAGGAGGAAGCAGATCCATCAAACGGTTATCGAGCTAGGTAATATTTATATGATGAAAAAGTTGTCCAGAAAATTTATGAAAGTTTGAACGGTCACAGCGCTCAAACGCGTTAATGTGCCTTCCTGAGGGTTTGTCCTCTCGTTTAGATTAACAAGATGAACCAACTTGCCCAGCGCGAAGCAGATTCATCAAACGGTTCTCGAGAAAATTTATCTCTATAACGCGTTAATGTGCCTTGCTGGGAGTTTGGCCTCTCGTTTAGATTAACAAGGTGAACCTACTTGCCGAGGAGGAAGCAGATCCATCAAACGGTTATCGAGCTAGGTAATATTTATATGATGAAAAAGTTGTCCAGAAAATTTATGAAGTTTGAACCGTCACAGCGCTCAAACGCGTTAATGTGCCTTCCTGGGAGTTTGTCCTCTCGTTTAGATTAACAAGATGTGAACCTACTTCGAGAAAATTTATCTCTATAACGCCGAGGAGATTAACAAGAACCAGATCCATCAAACGGTTATCGAGCTAGGTAATATTTATATGATGAAAAAGTTGTCCAGAAAATTTATGAAAGTTTGAACGGTCACAGCGCTCAAACGCGTTAATGTGCCTTCCTGGAGGTTTGTCCTCTCGTTTAGATTAACAAGATGAACCAACTTGCCTAGAGCGAAGCAGATTCATCAAACGGTTCTCGAGAAAATTTATCTCTATAACGCGTTAATGTGCCTTGCTGGGAGTTTGGCCTCTCGTTTAGATTAACAAGGTGAACCTACTTGCCGAGGAGGAAGCAGATCCATCAAACGGTTATCGAGCTAGGTAATATTTATATGATGAAAAAGTTGTCCAGAAAATTTATGAAAGTTTGAACGGTCACAGCGCTCAAACGCGTTAATGTGCCTTCCTGGGGGTTTGTCCTCTCGTTTAGATTAACAAGATGAACCAACTTGCCCAGAGCGAAGCAGATTCATCAAACGGTTCTCGAGAAAATTTATCTCTATAACGCGTTAATGTGCCTTGCTGGGGTTTGTCCTCTCGTTTAGATTAACAAGGATGAACCATCTTGCCGAGGAGGAAGCAGATCCATCAAACGGTTATCGAGCTAGGTAATATTTATATGATGAAAAAGTTGTCCAGAAAATTTATGAAAGTTTGAACGGTCACAGCGCTCAAACGCGTTAATGTGCCTTCCTGGAGGTTTGTCCTCTCGTTTAGATTAACAAGATGAACCAACTTGCCCAGAGCGAAGCAGATTCACCAAACGGTTCTCGAGAAAATTTATCTCTATAACGCGTTAATGTGCCTTGCTGGGAGTTTGGCCTCTCGTTTAGATTAACAAGGTGAACCTACTTGCCGAGGAGGAAGCAGATCCATCAAACGGTTATCGAGCTAGGTAATATTTATATGATGAAAAAGTTGTCCAGAAAATTTATGAAAGTTTGAACGGTCACAGCGCTCAAACGCGTTAATGTGCCTTCCTGGGGTTTGTCTCTCTCGTTTAGATTAACAAGATGAACCAACTTGCCTAGAGCGAAGCAGATTCATCAAACGGTTCTCGAGAAAATTTATCTCTATAACGCGTTAATGTGCCTTGCTGGGAGTTTGGCCTCTCGTTTAGATTAACAAGGT
Source organism: Holotrichia oblita (assembly GCA_023690525.1). Classification (NCBI taxonomy): domain Eukaryota; kingdom Metazoa; phylum Arthropoda; class Insecta; order Coleoptera; family Scarabaeidae; genus Holotrichia; species Holotrichia oblita. Next base: position 137,496,832 of record CM043015.1, on the reverse strand, counting down.
GAACCTACTTGCCGAGGAGGAAGCAGATCCATCAAACGGTTATCGAGCTAGGTAATATTTATATGATGAAAAAGTTGTCCAGAAAATTTATGAAAGTTTGAACGGTCACAGCGCTCAAACGCGTTAATGTGCCTTCCTGGGGGTTTGTCCTCTCGTTTAGATTAACAAGATGAACCAACTTGCCCAGAGCGAAGCAGATTCATCAAACGGTTCTCGAGAAAATTTATCTCTATAACGCGTTAATGTGCCTTGCTGGGAGTTTGGCCTCTCGTTTAGATTAACAAGGTGAACCTACTTGCCGAGGAGGAAGCAGATCCATCAAACGGTTATCGAGCTAGGTAATATTTATATGATGAAAAAGTTGTCCAGAAAATTTATGAAAGTTTGAACGGTCACAGCGCTCAAACGCGTTAATGTGCCTTCCTGGAGGTTTGTCCTCTCGTTTAGATTAACAAGATGAACCAACTTGCCCAGAGCGAAGCAGATTCATCAAACGGTTCTCGAGAAAATTTATCTCTATAACGCGTTAATGTGCCTTGCTGGGAGTTTGGCCTCTCGTTTAGATTAACAAGGTGAACCTACTTGCCGAGGAGGAAGCAGATCCATCAAACGGTTATCGAGCTAGGTAATATTCGTTTGATGAAAAAGTTGTCCAGAAAATTTATGAAGTTTGAACGGTCACAGCGCTCAAACGCGTTAATGTGCCTTCCTGGGAGTTTGGCCTCTCGTTTAGATCTCGTTTAGATTAACAAGGTGAACCTACTTGCCGAGGAGGAAGCAGATCCATCAAACGGTTATCGAGCTAGGTAATATTTATATGATGAAAAAGTTGTCCAGAAAATTTATGAAAGTTTGAACGGTCACAGCGCTCAAACGCGTTAATGTGCCTTCCTGGAGGTTTGTCCTCTCGTTTAGATTAACAAGATGAACCAACTTGCCTAGAGCGAAGCAGATTCATCAAACGGTTCTCGAGAAAATTTATCTCTATAACGCGTTAATGTGCCTTGCTGGGAGTTTGGCCTCTCGTTTAGATTAACAAGGTGAACCTACTTGCCGAGGAGGAAGCAGATCCATCAAACGGTTATCGAGCTAGGTAATATTTATATGATGAAAAAGTTGTCCAGAAAATTTATGAAAGTTTGAACGGTCACAGCGCTCAAACGCGTTAATGTGCCTTCCTGGGGGTTTGTCCTCTCGTTTAGATTAACAAGATGAACCAACTTGCCCAGAGCGAAGCAGATTCATCAAACGGTTCTCGAGAAAATTTATCTCTATAACGCGTTAATGTGCCTTGCTGGGAGTTTGGCCTCTCGTTTAGATTAACAAGGTGAACCTACTTGCCGAGGAGGAAGCAGATCCATCAAACGGTTATCGAGCTAGGTAATATTTATATGATGAAAAAGTTGTCCAGAAAATTTATGAAAGTTTGAACGGTCACAGCGCTCAAACGCGTTAATGTGCCTTCCTGGAGGTTTGTCCTCTCGTTTAGATTAACAAGATGAACCAACTTGCCCAGAGCGAAGCAGATTCACCAAACGGTTCTCGAGAAAATTTATCTCTATAACGCGTTAATGTGCCTTGCTGGGAGTTTGGCCTCTCGTTTAGATTAACAAGGTGAACCTACTTGCCGAGGAGGAAGCAGATCCATCAAACGGTTATCGAGCTAGGTAATATTTATATGATGAAAAAGTTGTCCAGAAAATTTATGAAAGTTTGAACGGTCACAGCGCTCAAACGCGTTAATGTGCCTTCCTGGGGGTTTGTCCTCTCGTTTAGATTAACAAGATGAACCAACTTGCCTAGAGCGAAGCAGATTCATCAAACGGTTCTCGAGAAAATTTATCTCTATAACGCGTTAATGTGCCTTGCTGGGAGTTTGGCCTCTCGTTTAGATTAACAAGGTGAACCTACTTGCCGAGGAAGAAGCAGATCCATCAAACGGTTATCGAGCTAGGTAATATTTATATGATGAAAAAGTTGTCCAGAAAATTTATGAAAGTTTGAACGGTCACAGCGCTCAAACGCGTTAATGTGCCTTCCTGGAGGTTTGTCCTCTCGTTTAGATTAACAAGATGAACCAACTTGCCCAGAGCGAAGCAGATTCATCAAACGGTTCTCGAGAAAATTTATCTCTATAACGCGTTAATGTGCCTTGCTGGGAGTTTGGCCTCTCGTTTAGATTAACAAGGTGAACCTACTTGCCGAGGAGGAAGCAGATCCATCAAACGGTTATCGAGCTAGGTAATATTTATATGATGAAAAAGTTGTCCAGAAAATTTATGAAAGTTTGAACGGTCACAGCGCTCAAACGCGTTAATGTGCCTTCCTGGAGGTTTGTCCTCTCGTTTAGATTAACAAGATGAACCAACTTGCCCAGAGCGAAGCAGATTCATCAAACGGTTCTCGAGAAAATTTATCTCTATAACGCGTTAATGTGCCTTGCTGGGAGTTTGGCCTCTCGTTTAGATTAACAAGGTGAACCTACTTGCCGAGGAGGAAGCAGATCCATCAAACGGTTATCGAGCTAGGTAATATTTATATGATGAAAAAGTTGTCCAGAAAATTTATGAAGTTTGAACGGTCACAGCGCTCAAACGCGTTAATGTGCCTTCCTGGGGGTTTGTCCTCTCGTTTAGATTAACAAGATGAACCAACTTGCCCAGAGCGAAGCAGATTCACCAAACGGTTCTCGAGAAAATTTATCTCTATAACGCGTTAATGTGCCTTGCTGGGAGTTTGGCCTCTCGTTTAGATTAACAAGGTGAACCTACTTGCCGAGGAGGAAGCAGATCCATCAAACGGTTATCGAGCTAGGTAATATTTATATGATGAAAAAGTTGTCCAGAAAATTTATGAAAGTTTGAACGGTCACAGCGCTCAAACGCGTTAATGTGCCTTCCTGGGGGTTTGTCCTCTCGTTTAGATTAACAAGATGAACCAACTTGCCCAGAGCGAAGAAGATTCACCAAACGGTTCTCGAGAAAATTTATCTCTATAACGCGTTAATGTGCCTTGCTGGGAGTTTGGCCTCTCGTTTAGATTAACAAGGTGAACCTACTTGCCGAGGAGGAAGCAGATCCATCAAACGGTTATCGAGCTAGGTAATATTTATATGATGAAAAAGTTGTCCAGAAAATTTATGAAAGTTTGAACGGTCACAGCGCTCAAACGCGTTAATGATGCCTTCCTCATCAAACGGTTCTCGAGTTTGCGTTAATGTGCCTTGCTGGGAGTTTGGCCTCTCGTTTAGATTAACAAGGTGAACCTACTTGCCGAGGAGGAAGCAGATCCATCAAACGGTTATCGAGCTAGGTAATATTTATATGATGAAAAAGTTGTCCAGAAAATTTATGAAAGTTTGAACGGTCACAGCGCTCAAACGCGTTAATGTGCCTTCCTGGAGGTTTGTCCTCTCGTTTAGATTAACAAGATGAACCAACTTGCCTAGAGCGAAGCAGATTCATCAAACGGTTCTCGAGAAAATTTATCTCTATAACGCGTTAATGTGCCTTGCTGGGAGTTTGGCCTCTCGTTTAGATTAACAAGGTGAACCTACTTGCCGAGGAGGAAGCAGATCCATCAAACGGTTATCGAGCTAGGTAATATTTATATGATGAAAAAGTTGTCCAGAAAATTTATGAAAGTTTGAACGGTCACAGCGCTCAAACGCGTTAATGTGCCTTCCTGGGGTTTGTCCTCTCGTTTAGATTAACAAGATGAACCAACTTGCCTAGAGCGAAGCAGATTCATCAAACGGTTCTCGAGAAAATTTATCTCTATAACGCGTTAATGTGCCTTGCTGGGAGTTTGGCCTCTCGTTTAGATTAACAAGGTGAACCTACTTGCCGAGGAGGAAGCAGATCCATCAAACGGTTATCGAGCTAGGTAATATTTATATGATGAAAAAGTTGTCCAGAAAATTTATGAAAGTTTGAACGGTCACAGCGCTCAAACGCGTTAATGTGCCTTCCTGGGGGTTTGTCCTCTCGTTTAGATTAACAAGATGAACCAACTTGCCCAGAGCGAAGCAGATTCATCAAACGGTTCTCGAGAAAATTTATCTCTATAACGCGTTAATGTGCCTTGCTGGGAGTTTGGCCTCTCGTTTAGATTAACAAGGTGAACCTACTTGCCGAGGAGGAAGCAGATCCATCAAACGGTTATCGAGCTAGGTAATATTTATATGATGAAAAAGTTGTCCAGAAAATTTATGAAAGTTTGAACGGTCACAGCGCTCAAACGCGTTAATGTGCCTTCCTGGAGGTTTGTCCTCTCGTTTAGATTAACAAGATGAACCAACTTGCCCAGAGCGAAGCAGATTCATCAAACGGTTCTCGAGAAAATTTATCTCTATAACGCGTTAATGTGCCTTGCTGGGAGTTTGGCCTCTCGTTTAGATTAACAAGGTGAACCTACTTGCCGAGGAGGAAGCAGATCCATCAAACGGTTATCGAGCTAGGTAATATTTATATGATGAAAAAGTTGTCCAGAAAATTTATGAAAGTTTGAACGGTCACAGCGCTCAAACGCGTTAATGTGCCTTCCTGGAGGTTTGTCCTCTCGTTTAGATTAACAAGATGAACCAACTTGCCCAGAGCGAAGCAGATTCATCAAACGGTTCTCGAGAAAATTTATCTCTATAACGCGTTAATGTGCCTTGCTGGGAGTTTGGCCTCTCGTTTAGATTAACAAGGTGAACCTACTTGCCGAGGAGGAAGCAGATCCATCAAACGGTTATCGAGCTAGGTAATATTTATATGATGAAAAAGTTGTCCAGAAAATTTATGAAAGTTTGAACGGTCACAGCGCTCAAACGCGTTAATGTGCCTTCCTGGGGGTTTGTCCTCTCGTTTAGATTAACAAGATGAACCAACTTGCCCAGAGCGAAGAAGATTCAGATTCATAACAAACGGTTCTCGTTTAGAAAATTTATCTTCTCGATAACGCGTTAATGTGCCTTGCTGGGAGTTTGGCCTCTCGTTTAGATTAACAAGGTGAACCTACTTGCCGAGGAGGAAGCAGATCCATCAAACGGTTATCGAGCTAGGTAATATTTATATGATGAAAAAGTTGTCCAGAAAATTTATGAAAGTTTGAACGGTCACAGCGCTCAAACGCGTTAATGTGCCTTCCTGGGGGTTTGTCCTCTCGTTTAGATTAACAAGATGAACCAACTTGCCTAGAGCGAAGCAGATTCATCAAACGGTTCTCGAGAAAATTTATCTCTATAACGCGTTAATGTGCCTTGCTGGGAGTTTGGCCTCTCGTTTAGATTAACAAGGTGAACCTACTTGCCGAGGAGGAAGCAGATCCATCAAACGGTTATCGAGCTAGGTAATATTTATATGATGAAAAAGTTGTCCAGAAAATTTATGAAAGTTTGAACGGTCACAGCGCTCAAACGCGTTAATGTGCCTTCCTGGGGGTTTGTCCTCTCGTTTAGATTAACAAGATGAACCAACTTGCCTAGAGCGAAGCAGATTCATCAAACGGTTCTCGAGAAAATTTATCTCTATAACGCGTTAATGTGCCTTGCTGGGAGTTTGGCCTCTCGTTTAGATTAACAAGGTGAACCTACTTGCCGAGGAGGAAGCAGATCCATCAAACGGTTATCGAGCTAGGTAATATTTATATGATGAAAAAGTTGTCCAGAAAATTTATGAAAGTTTGAACGGTCACAGCGCTCAAACGCGTTAATGTGCCTTCCTGGAGGTTTGTCCTCTCGTTTAGATTAACAAGATGAACCAACTTGCCTAGAGCGAAGCAGATTCATCAAACGGTTCTCGAGAAAATTTATCTCTATAACGCGTTAATGTGCCTTGCTGGGAGTTTGGCCTCTCGTTTAGATTAACAAGGTGAACCTACTTGCCGAGGAGGAAGCAGATCCATCAAACGGTTATCGAGCTAGGTAATATTTATATGATGAAAAAGTTGTCCAGAAAATTTATGAAAGTTTGAACGGTCACAGCGCTCAAACGCGTTAATGTGCCTTCCTGGGGGTTTGTCCTCTCGTTTAGATTAACAAGATGAACCAACTTGCCCAGAGCGAAGCAGATTCATCAAACGGTTCTCGAGAAAATTTATCTCTATAACGCGTTAATGTGCCTTGCTGGGAGTTTGGCCTCTCGTTTAGATTAACAAGGTGAACCTACTTGCCGAGGAGGAAGCAGATCCATCAAACGGTTATCGAGCTAGGTAATATTTATATGATGAAAAAGTTGTCCAGAAAATTTATGAAAGTTTGAACGGTCACAGCGCTCAAACGCGTTAATGTGCCTTCCTGGAGGTTTGTCCTCTCGTTTAGATTAACAAGATGAACCAACTTGCCCAGAGCGAAGCAGATTCATCAAACGGTTCTCGAGAAAATTTATCTCTATAACGCGTTAATGTGCCTTGCTGGGAGTTTGGCCTCTCGTTTAGATTAACAAGGTGAACCTACTTGCCGAGGAGGAAGCAGATCCATCAAACGGTTATCGAGCTAGGTAATATTTATATGATGAAAAAGTTGTCCAGAAAATTTATGAAAGTTTGAACGGTCACAGCGCTCAAACGCGTTAATGTGCCTTCCTGGAGGTTTGTCCTCTCGTTTAGATTAACAAGATGAACCAACTTGCCCAGAGCGAAGCAGATTCATCAAACGGTTCTCGAGAAAATTTATCTCTATAACGCGTTAATGTGCCTTGCTGGGAGTTTGGCCTCTCGTTTAGATTAACAAGGTGAACCTACTTGCCGAGGAGGAAGCAGATCCATCAAACGGTTATCGAGCTAGGTAATATTTATATGATGAAAAAGTTGTCCAGAAAATTTATGAAAGTTTGAACGGTCACAGCGCTCAAACGCGTTAATGTGCCTTCCTGGGGTTTTGTCCTCTCGTTTAGATTAACAAGATGAACCAACTTGCCCAGAGCGAAGCAGAGATTCACCAAACGGTTCTCGAGAAAATTTATCTCTATAACGCGTTAATGTGCCTTGCTGGGAGTTTGGCCTCTCGTTTAGATTAACAAGGTGAACCTACTTGCCGAGGAGGAAGCAGATCCATCAAACGGTTATCGAGCTAGGTAATATTTATATGATGAAAAAGTTGTCCAGAAAATTTATGAAAGTTTGAACGGTCACAGCGCTCAAACGCGTTAATGTGCCTTCCTGGGGGTTTGTCCTCTCGTTTAGATTAACAAGATGAACCAACTTGCCCAGAGCGAAGCAGATTCATCAAACGGTTCTCGAGAAAATTTATCTCTATAACGCGTTAATGTGCCTTGCTGGGAGTTTGGCCTCTCGTTTAGATTAACAAGGTGAACCTACTTGCCGAGGAGGAAGCAGATCCATCAAACGGTTATCGAGCTAGGTAATATTTATATGATGAAAAAGTTGTCCAGAAAATTTATGAAAGTTTGAACGGTCACAGCGCTCAAACGCGTTAATGTGCCTTCCTGGGGGTTTGTCCTCTCGTTTAGATTAACAAGATGAACCAACTTGCCCAGAGCGAAGCAGATTCATCAAACGGTTCTCGAGAAAATTTATCTCTATAACGCGTTAATGTGCCTTGCTGGGAGTTGGCCTCTCGTTTAGATTAACAAGGTGAACCTACTTGCCGAGGAGGAAGCAGATCCATCAAACGGTTATCGAGCTAGGTAATATTTATATGATGAAAAAGTTGTCCAGAAAATTTATGAAAGTTTGAACGGTCACAGCGCTCAAACGCGTTAATGTGCCTTCCTGGAGGTTTGTCCTCTCGTTTAGATTAACAAGATGAACCAACTTGCCCAGCGCGAAGCAGATTCATCAAACGGTTCTCGAGAAAATTTATCTCTATAACGCGTTAATGTGCCTTGCTGGGAGTTTGGCCTCTCGTTTAGATTAACAAGGTGAACCTACTTGCCGAGGAGGAAGCAGATCCATCAAACGGTTATCGAGCTAGGTAATATTTATATGATGAAAAAGTTGTCCAGAAAATTTATGAAAGTTTGAACGGTCACAGCGCTCAAACGCGTTAATGTGCCTTCCTGGAGGTTTGTCCTCTCGTTTAGATTAACAAGATGAACCAACTTGCCCAGAGCGAAGCAGATTCATCAAACGGTTCTCGAGAAAATTTATCTCTATAACGCGTTAATGTGCCTTGCTGGGAGTTTGGCCTCTCGTTTAGATTAACAAGGTGAACCTACTTGCCGAGGAGGAAGCAGATCCATCAAACGGTTATCGAGCTAGGTAATATTTATATGATGAAAAAGTTGTCCAGAAAATTTATGAAAGTTTGAACGGTCACAGCGCTCAAACGCGTTAATGTGCCTTCCTGGGGGTTTGTCCTCTCGTTTAGATTAACAAGATGAACCAACTTGCCCAGAGCGAAGCAGATTCATCAAACGGTTCTCGAGAAAATTTATCTCTATAACGCGTTAATGTGCCTTGCTGGTTATCGAGTTTGGCCTTTATGTTTAGATTAACAAGGTGAACCAACTTGCCCAGAGCGAAGCAGATTCACCAAACGGTTCTCGAGGAAAATTTATCTCTATAACGAATCCATTTGGCAATTAACAAGGTGAACCTATTGCGAGCTCCATCAAACGGTAATCGATTTATTTATATGATGAAAAAGTTGTCCAGAAAATTTATGAAAGTTTGAACGGTCACAGCGCTCAAACGCGTTAATGTGCCTTCCTGGGGGTTTGTTCTCTCGTTTAGATTAACAAGATGAACCAACTTGCCTGGAGCGAAGCAGATTCATCAAACGGTTCTCGAGAAAATTTATCTCTATAACGCGTTAATGTGCCTTGCTGGGAGTTTGGCCTCTCGTTTAGATTAACAAGGTGAACCTACTTGCCGAGGAAGAAGCAGATCCATCAAACGGTTATCGAGCTAGGTAATATTTATATGATGAAAAAGTTGTCCAGAAAATTTATGAAAGTTTGAACGGTCACAGCGCTCAAACGCGTTAATGTGCCTTCCTGGGGGTTTGTCCTCTCGTTTAGATTAACAAGATGAACCAACTTGCCCAGAGCGAAGCAGATTCATCAAACGGTTCTCGAGAAAATTTATCTCTATAACGCGTTAATGTGCCTTGCTGGGAGTTTGGCCTCTCGTTTAGATTAACAAGGTGAACCTACTTGCCGAGGAGGAAGCAGATCCATCAAACGGTTATCGAGCTAGGTAATATTTATATGATGAAAAAGTTGTCCAGAAAATTTATGAAAGTTTGAACGGTCACAGCGCTCAAACGCGTTAATGTGCCTTCCTGGAGGTTTGTCCTCTCGTTTAGATTAACAAGATGAACCAACTTGCCTAGAGCGAAGCAGATTCATCAAACGGTTCTCGAGAAAATTTATCTCTATAACGCGTTAATGTGCCTTGCTGGGAGTTTGGCCTCTCGTTTAGATTAACAAGGTGAACCTACTTGCCGAGGAGGAAGCAGATCCATCAAACGGTTATCGAGCTAGGTAATATTTATATGATGAAAAAGTTGTCCAGAAAATTTATGAAAGTTTGAACGGTCACAGCGCTCAAACGCGTTAATGTGCCTTCCTGGGGGTTTGTCCTCTCGTTTAGATTAACAAGATGAACCAACTTGCCCAGAGCGAAGCAGATTCATCAAACGGTTCTCGAGAAAATGTATCTCTATAACGCGTTAATGTGCCTTGCTGGGTTTGTCCTCTCGTTTGGATTAACAAGGATGAACCATCTTGCCGAGGAGGAAGCAGATCCATCAAACGGTTATCGAGCTAGGTAATATTTATATGATGAAAAAGTTGTCCAGAAAATTTATGAAAGTTTGAACGGTCACAGCGCTCAAACGCGTTAATGTGCCTTCCTGGAGGTTTGTCCTCTCGTTTAGATGAACAAGATGAACCAACTTGCCCAGAGCGAAGCAGATTCATCAAACGGTTCTCGAGAAAATTTATCTCTATAACGCGTTAATGTGCCTTGCTGGGAGTTTGGCCTCTCGTTTAGATTAACAAGGTGAACCTACTTGCCGAGGAGGAAGCAGATCCATCAAACGGTTATCGAGCTAGGTAATATTTATATGATGAAAAAGTTGTCCAGAAAATTTATGAAAGTTTGAACGGTCACAGCGCTCAAACGCGTTAATGTGCCTTCCTGAGGGTTTGTCCTCTCGTTTAGATTAACAAGATGAACCAACTTGCCTAGAGCGAAGCAGATTCATCAAACGGTTCTCGACAAAATTTATCTCTATAACGCGTTAATGTGCCTTGCTGGCAGTTTGGGCTCTCGTTTAGATTAAAAAGGTGAACCTACTTGGCGAGGGGGAAGCAGATCCATCAAACGGTTATCGAGCTAGGTAATATTTATATGATGAAAAAGTTGTCCAGAAAATTTATGAAAGTTTGAACGGTGACAGCGCTCAAACGCGTTAATGTGCCTTCCTGGAGGTTTGTCCTCTCGTTTAGATGAACAAGATGAACCAACTTGCCCAGCGCGAAGCAGATTCACCAAACGGTTCTCGAGAAAATTTATCGCTATAACGCGTTAATGTGCCTTGCTGGGAGTTTGGCCTCTCGTTTAGATTAACAAGGTGAACCTACTTGCCGAGGAGGAAGCAGATCCATCAAACGGTTATCGAGCTAGGTAATATTTATATGATGAAAAAGTTGTCCAGAAAATTTATGAAAGTTTGAACGGTCACAGCGCTCAAACGCGTTAATGTGCCTTCCTGGTGGTTTGTTCTCTCGTTTAGATTAACAAGATGAACCAACTTGCCTAGAGCGAAGCAGATTCGTCAAACGGTTCTCGAGAAAATTTATCTCTATAACGCGTTAATGTGCCTTGCTGGGAGTTTGGCCTCTCGTTTATATTAACAAGGTGAACCTACTTGCCGAGGAAGAAGCAGATCCATCAAACGGTAATCGAGCTAGGTAATATTTATATGATGAAAAAGTTGTCCAGAAAATTTATGAAGTTTGAACCGTCACAGCGCTCGAACGCGTTAATGTGCCTTCCTGGAGGTTTGTCCTTTCGTTTAGATGAACAAGATGAACCAACTTGCCCAGCTCGAAGCAGATTCACCAAACGGTTCTCGAGAAAATTTATCTCTATAACGCGTTAATGTGCCTTGCTGGGAGTTTGGCCTCTCGTTTATATTAACAAGGTGAACCTACTTGCCGAGGAAGAAGCAGATCCATCAAACGGTTATCGAGCTAGGTAATATTTATATGATGAAAAAGTTGTCCAGAAAATTTATGAAAGTTTGAACGGTCACAGCGTTCAAACGCGTTAATGTGCCTTCCTGGAGGTTTGTCCTCTCGTTTAGATGAACAAGATGAACCAACTTGCCCAGCGCGAAGCAGATTCACCAAACGGTTCTCGAGAAAATTTATCTCTATAACGCGTTAATGTGCCTTGCTGGGAGTTTGGCCTCTCGTTTAGATTAACAAGGTGAACCTACTTGCCGAGGAGGAAGCAGATCCATCAAACGGTAATCGAGCTAGGTAATATTTATATGATGAAAAAGTTGTCCAGAAAATTTATGAAAGTTTGAACGGTCACAGCGCTCAAACGCGTTAATGTGCCTGCCTGAGGGTTTGTCCTCTCGTTTAGATTAACAAGATGAACCAACTTGCCCAGAGCGAAGCAGATTCACCAAACGGTTCTCGAGAAAATTTATCGCTATAAGGCGTTAATGTGCCTTGCTGGGAGTTTGGCCTCTCGTTTAGATTAACAAGGTGAACATACTTGCCGAGGAGGAAGCAGATCCATCAAACGGTAATCGAGCTAGGTAATATTTATATGATGAAAAAGTTGTCCAGAAAATTTATGAAAGTTAGTAGGTAAACTCGGGTTGTACGACGCCACTTTAAACCCGCGGGGCATGCACCGCTAATTACTTTCATTTTCTAATTAGGCTTTGTAATTGACGGAATTCCGCTAGGAATGTTGATATTTTGGCCCTGAAATGCTTGCATTATGTAGGTAATTATTTTAAAAATTTTGGGAAATTTTACATAATATTTTACTCTAAGTAATTAATGTTCTTAAAGAATGCTGATTAGGCGTGACTTTAAAGCAAATATTCGGAATTTTTGGCACTCACAGTTCTACACCATTTTAAATCTAAGAATTTAAGAAATACATTATACATGGACACAGCATGGTAACAATACATATAACCGAATTATGTCTAATGGCTTTAACGTCACCGTTGGAATGTGCATGGAACGCTGCTAATTACCGCTTATTACAACGGTTGACCCCGCGAAGGAATTTACTTCTATGTGCAAACTATTTCATTATCACCAAGGTTGTTTTGGAAAATAATTTTGAAAATATAGATTTGACAATACATAAGTAATTACTGACGTAATAATTTTCGGAGCAAGTTCTAATTATAGTTAACTATAAAAGAAGAATTTTTGACTGGATTTTTATTAGTATACGCTAAGTTATAGCAACATACAAACCGTCTTTCAACAACGATATTTAGGTGAGTACATATTTTACTTTTTATTTAATGAATTTATTAAATACATAATATATTGCTTAATATATTATTCAATATTTTTTAATATTTGACGTGTTTTATTTTAGCATTCGCCAATTCTTTTCAACATACAAATCTCTGCCACTTCATTGTTATATTTTGGTGAGTATTATTATTTAGTGTTATATATATTAAATATATTATTTAATATTTTATATGTTTTAGTCGAAACCATTAAAATGAGTGGTGGACTACACTGCTTAATACCAAAGAAATTCCATCTCATAGGTGTTAGAACGCAGACATTTTCATTTCTATGTGAAAACTGTTATTTTCCGTATTATATAGCTAACATCAACCGAGAAGTTGACAGCTTCTACGACGTGACTTCAAACCTTATATTGTTAAATGAGCGTCACTCAAGACCTGCATGTATAGAAATTGAAGAACCAAGTTGCAAATACTGCAATGAATCAATGTATAAAAAAATTGTAAAAGAAGAATGTGACGTTTGCAAACGCGCAATGAATAATATTTTGCATTAATATTCTAACCTCATTAGTAAGTATTTAGTAACATTTTTTCTATTGAAATTGTAAATTATGTACGTATAATAATGAATACATTGTAATATGTATTTCTTGTTACAGTTAAACAATACGACAATTTTATTGAAAACGCTTTACAAATGAGGGAAGATGCCATCGCCCGGGAAAAACAACTCATCGGTCAATCTTCATACTTCCTCAACAAAAGCGGTTCCAAGTGGCTTACTGTAGGACTAAGTCCAGCTGCCGGATTCATTCCAATTGTACAAATCAAATCTGTGAACGCATGCATTTTCTTCACACAAGAAGAATGGGAAGAATTCTGCAAAACCGAAGGCTGCAGTCCCAATCACCAGATGGAAGCCAGTTCTTATCGAGACATTCAAGTTATCCGTCTCAAAAGTAGAGGGCAGCAAATCGTTTTATCAACGGAGACATACAATAACATATATCATCTTCAAGAATTAATCAATCAGAAAATTAGTGTATTGGCCAGTTCTGACTTCATATCATTTTATAATCATGTTTTAAAATCTTGTACGAAAATGGATGGCGATTTATATTCTAACATTAAAACATTATTAGCTACTCACATAAATTCACAGAACACCATGTATATGTTAGGAGTTTTGTATATAACTTATAATACTGTATTTCTTGATTTTGAAATTATCAACTGTTGTTAAACCCCTGACTAGGTTTTTTTACAAAGTTTTCCCTAGTCCTCGAACAGAATTGTTGGGGTTAATATGTATTTTAAATAAAATTATTTTTATTAAATCTCATGTTTTTTTTTTAATTTACATACAAATAAGAATATATAAGTCATTTACACTCAGTATGAATGAAAACACATTGAAGATATGCAGAAGTTGAAAACGCATACCTACTTATACTAACGGGAAAGTAAATATAAAATCTAATGGAGATTACGGAAGAAAAGATTGAAGCAGTTGTAACAAAAATTGATGCAGATTGTGGGAGATTGGATGGTATAAGCGACTATATTATTCCTTCTTTACCCATATACATTTTCAAAACTAAGGTAAACCGCATCTCTCTAGAGCAGAAATGGCATTTATTATCGCATAAAAAAAGGGTTGCACTTGAAGATTATCTTCCCTGCCACAACCATTATAATACTTTGGCGATGAAGGCCAAGAGAGGTGTTTATATATTATGGATAATTGTTCGTTGTAACACTGAATTTTTATATGTATTGGTTGTACGTTCAATAAATAATTTGAATACTGTATTATGTTTATTACTAACATAAAATCACAACTTAGCATCCAGTAAAGAATCTAACACATTAATATAAAAATAAAAAACGTTCATAATTGCTGTATATATTTTTTTATTACTGATACAAGTTCATCAGTCAATCTTCATACTTCCTCAACAAAAGCGGTTCCAAGTGGCTTACCGTAGGACGAAGTCCAGCTGCCGGATTCATTCCAATTGTACAAATCAAATCTGTGAACGCATGCATTTTCTTCACACAAGAAGAATGGGAAGAATTCTGCAAAACCGAAGGCTGCAGTTCTTATCGAGACATTCAAGTTATCAGTCTCAAAAGTAGAGGGCAGCAAATCGTTTTATCAACGGAGACATACAATAACATATATCATCTTCAAGAATTAATCAATCAGAAAATTAGTGTATTGACCAGTTCTGACTTTGTATCATTTTAAAATCTTGTACGAAAATTGATGGTGATTTATATTCTAATATTATAACGTTATTAGCTACTCACATAAATTCACAGAACACCATGTATATGTTAGAAGTTTTGTATATAACTTATAATACTGTATTTCTTGATTTTGAAATTATGAACTGTTGTTAAACCCCTGACTAGGTTTTTTTACAAAGTTTTTCCCGTCCTCGAACAGAATTGTTGGGGTTAATATGTTTGTTTTTTAATAAAATTATTTTTATTAAATCTCATGTTTTTTTTTTAATTTACATACAAATGAGAATAGTATAGTAATATAAACGTAACATAAGCCATTTACACTCAGTATGAATGAGAAGAACAGATTGAAGATATGCAGAAGTTGAAAACGCATACCTACTTATACTAACGGGATAAGTAAATATAAAAGAGTTGCAATGGACGACAATCAGTAAACATTTCGAAAAAAAGTTTCTGTTTTTATATGAAAATATACTTAAATATTAAAACCAAGCATTCTGATTCATGTTAATTATATGCTATTTAGATTTCAAAGATGCTATTGTGACTATAGTATATAATATTCTGTAGGATCAAATATATCATGATACATATTGTTGCCGATCGTGTTCGATTTCGTCATCGAATTCAAAACAATACAATAAATTTTAGAACCGATACTATGCAAACAACATAGAAAAATATCTAGGCCGCTAGGACTATCATTTAATATAATCGTTAAACAAATATGTAAAATATTTAGTTTAATTTTGAAATTATGAACTGTTGTAATACCTCTGATTAGTCCTCGACCAGAATTGTTGAGGTTTATGTATATATTTTTTAAATATATTTCTTTGTAAGAGCATATGTTTTCGTTAAGCTTTACTATTCGTCATCAGAAGCGGCACATAAAAAACCTATAGAATCAGTATGGATCGAGAAGAGCTATGAATAAGATTAGAACAGCATATTGAAGAATTGCAAGAATTTAAAGGATACATCAAAGTATGTACTAATAATAAAAGAAAACACCGTTTCACAGGAAAAACGTCAATCTTATTTATTAGATGTATACATTTCGCGACCTTCGTCGCATCATCGGTAATATTATACTAACACATTTTATGTACATTAAAAGTATTCACACGAGAGGTTTTGCTGTAAGTCACAAAAAAGGTAAAGGACATAAAAACAAATATAAGAATATCGAACGATTATTAACTATACACAATACTATACAGTGGGCATTCGAAGTACAAAAATGTTATATTACATCAAGTAAAGGACTACTATTAAGCGGTGACAAATCTGTGTTCATGAGTCTATTTCTATGTTTTTTCATGTATATAGCCTCAAGCATATCTAGATTTTTATTGTTTGAATGTTTTAGTAGTTTTGGATTTCCTTTTGTAAAATTGTGCCCGGTATCCATGAAATGTTTGCACAATGCTGACTTTTCTATGTCTCTATTCTTAGTATGTAATTTGTGTTCATAGAATCTAATTTCCAAATTTCTTTTTGTCTGGCCTACATAGCACAACTCACAAACATCACAGTCTATTTTGTAAATCCCAGACTTTTTTATACTATCGTCTTTGTCAATTTTACTTGACGGTAAAAGATTTTTAAGCGTATTGTGATTGGAATAAGCTGGAGTTAAATCAAATTTTTTAAATAAATTATCAAACTTGTAATGTATGTCATGGTGGTATGTAAGCTTAACATGTTTCTTAATTTTTCTAGTATCGTTAAGTTTAAGCAATGTTGTACTTGTCTTTATAACGTGTTTCTTTTTAAAGTTGTTGTATATTTTAGTCACATAGTGATGTGGAAATCCATTAATTTCAGCAACTTCATAGATGAAAGTTAATTCCTTGTTAAAATTATGTTTAGAAAGAGGTAAATTAAATAATCTGTGAAATAGACTATTAAACGCGGACTGCTTGTATTTATAAAAACACGAGGAATCGTATTGTATGTAGTTGTTGGTGTGCGTGGGCTTCCGGTAAATATCAAAGACTAATTTATTGTTCTCAATCTTAAGTAATAGATCTAAGAATGGTAGTTCTTTTTTGCTATTTTCATTTTCGTATGTGAATTTTACAGAGGAATATTGGTTGTTAAGAGTAAACAAAAAGTTATCGATATCAAATCTCTCATCTACTACAGCCAAAACGTCATCCACGTAACGATTCCATAGTTTTGGAGATTCAAATGAACTACCTAATACTGAGTTTTCCAAATGATTTAGAAAAAGTTCTGCAATAAACGGCGATAATGGATTTCCCATCGCCGTACCGAACGTTTGTTTATAAAATTTACCATTAAAGACGAAGCAATTTTGTTTCATACATAACTTAGTCAAGGCGATGTATTCGTCAATACATTCTGATTCTACATCATTGTACCTCAAGAAATCACGCAACATGTCTATGGTCTCATCAACCGGAACACTTGGAAACAGTGAAACGACATCAAAAGAAACAAGTTTATCTGATTGACTGAAAATATCATTTTTTATCTTATCTTGATAATCAAGATAAGTGTTTTCTTTTATTATTATCGAAACTTCACAGACTCGCAACTATCACTAAAGTATGTACTTATACTAACAAAAAAAGTTAAAGAAAGTAAAAATGAATAAAGAGAATAAGTCATCATGGAGATTACGGATGAAAAGATTGAAGCAGTTTTAACAAAGATTGATGCAGATTGTAGGAGATTGGATGGTATAAGCGAGTATATTATTCCTTCTTTACCCACATACATTTTAAAAACAAAAGTGAATAAGATTTCCCTATAGCAGAAATGGCATTTATTATCGCATAAAAAAGGGTTGCACTTGAAGATTATCTTCCCTGCCACAAGCATTATAATACTTTGGTGATGAAAGATCACGTCGATGCTCCACCACCATCCCGAAGAAATTGTTACGGTTGCAAGAAGCTTTGTTCTGATATTTAATGCATATATTTATTATATCTAAATAAAATGCAAGTTATATAATATTTTTTGTTTTATTAAAAAAATCGTTTACAAAACTCATACATTTACAATATTTCATTTTTATTAATCCAACTGTTCTGAGTATTATCAAAACCGAGCCATTTAACGTATACTTACTAATACTAACATTATCACCAACTTTAAACGTATGTTTTCCCATAACTTTAATGCTACTGTATACGGTACACAAAAAGATGTTCTGCTAACATCAAAATTACAACTTGGCACCCATTAAAGAATCCAACACATTAATATACAAAAACGTTCATAATTGAAGTATATTTTTATTAGAAGATATACATGATTTTTATAATAGGTAGTCTAACAAATTTCTACATTACGTGGTACACTTACTTAATTTATTTTTACTATGAACAAAGTAAAGAAAATTGGTTTTGACTAAATTAGGTGCATTGGTAAGGTGCTCTAAATTAACAATAGGTCAATCTTCATATTTGCTTAAAAAATCGGCATTTTGGTGACCCTTTACACATATTTTATCGTAAGATTTACAGATATCATTCTAGATTTTTCGAATATTTTTTAAGCCTACGTATCCATCATTATAATTAATATTCAAATAATTCCTCTCTAACCATCGTATACCTAGGTTAGTGATACCTGGTAAATATCCTGCATTTTAATCATATATACATGCGATTAAAATTATTATAAATAAAACATGTTTCATTCATAATGTAGTAAATAGACGAGAATCTGAAAGATTGATTAGTTGTAACACCGACACTGCCACCACAGACACAGTTGTAACGATGGCGCTTTTAGAATTGATAAGGGAAGCATATTACGGGTCTTTACCTGAGCTAATTGCTGGTTTTTTGACCTATAAAATAAACCCTACAATGCATTTGTATGTCAAAATATGTTTCTTATGTTAAAAGCTGTAGAGAAATATAGTGGGCGAGCGAAGAATCGTTTGTATTCGAACGATAGATATAGATCAGCTGTTGAAGCTATAAAGCTATATAGCTATATAAGCTATATAAGCTTCTCGTAATCCCTGACCGACCTATAATTTTTTATTCTTATCTTTTTAAATTTATGGTAATTGCGTCTGCCTTTATTTGACAAGAGAATAAATTATACCTGTACAATTTCTAAACAACTTCTAATTGTTCTGAAATTGTGCGAAAAAGTCAACACGATACCTAATCGATACGATCGAACACCTTCTAAACAACTTCTGGTCCACTTCTAAACAACTTATGAGAAACTTCTAATTAACTTCTCCTCTACTTCTAAACAACTTCTGATCAACTTCTCGTCCACTTCCGGTTTACTTCTGACCTATTTAAGCATAGATTCAGCTGTAATAGATCAGTTGCTAGCGTTATTCTATGTAGTACAAACACAGCTTAGGCCTCGAATCTCGCGTATTATATGAGGATGGAGCAAGTTGAATATGATACGGCATATGGACCGAAATATATTGATGGAAAATGTATGATGGGTGATAAAGAACTGGTTTTAAGCAAAGATGAAATATTTATAGGCGGGAAGACGTTTCCGAGGTCAGAGGGCCTACACGAATTAATATTTACTAGAAATCCCCAAAATTTTACATTATTGGACCAGCAAATCTATAAACATGTACTTGAATTATGTGGCGTTCACAGAAATAAACGAGGCTATCTGAATCACCAGGCTGATAAAGTTAAGTTTTCATGGATAATTAAACCACTGTTTAAAAATAAGACCAACCCGAAAATAAAACTACCTAAGCCGTAAGTCAAGGAGGAGGATACGCCAGTCAAATACATCGGTCAAATGGGCAGATGTAGATATGTTGAGATTAGAGAACAGTGTGAATAAAAGAAACGTTATAATAGATGAATTACGGGTCGTCGCGTCGATGTTATATACTAGAATACATTCATTTATGATATATAATTTATAATACAGGTACAATAAATAATACATACTACCTTTAACATATTTTATTTGTTTTTGATTACTCCGTTGATGTATAGAGTCGGACATAAAACTCTGACGGCTTTGATCAGGTATGGAACGGCTTTTGATCAGGTATTGAACGGCTTTGATCAGGTATTGAACGGCTTCTATCAGGTACCAATCGGATATTTATTAGCTTTTTATCAGGTACCGATTTATCGGGTTCTGATCTATCAGGTACTAATTTATCAGGTACCGATTTATTAGGTACTGATTTATCAACTTAAACTCCTACCATATGACAATTTCTAACAAGACACAGCTGCTTCCGCGCATGAAGCAGCTGTGTCTTGTTAGAAATTGTCATATGGTAGGAGTTTAAGTTGATAAATCAGTACCTAATAAATCGGTACCTGATAAATTAGTACCTGATAGATCAGAACCCGATAAATCGGTACCTGATAAAAAAGCTAATAAATATCCGATTGGTACCTGATAGAAGCCGTTCAATACCTGATCAAAGCCGTTCAATACCTGATCAAAGCCGTTCCATACCTGATCAAAGCCGTCAGAGTTTTATGTCCGACTCTATACATCAACGGAGTAATCAAAAACAAATAAAATATGTTAAAGGTAGTATGTATTATTTATTGTACCTGTATTATAAATTATATATCATAAATGAATGTATTCTAGTATATAACATCGACGCGACGACCCGTAATTAATCTATTATAACGTTTCTTTTATTCACACTGTTCTCTAATCTCAACATATCTACATCTGCCCATTTGACCGATGTATTTGACTGGCGTATCCTCCTCCTTGACTTACGGCTTAGGTAGTTTTATTTTCGGGTTGGTCTTATTTTTAAACAGTGGTTTAATTATCCGTGAAAACTTAACTTTATCAGCCTGGTGATTCAGATAGCCTCGTTTATTTCTGTGAACGCCACATAATTCAAGTACATGTTTATAGATTTGCTGGTCCAATAATGTAAAATTTTGGGGATTTCTAGTAAATATTAATTCGTGTAGGCCCTCTGACCTCGAAACGTCTTCCCGCCTATAAATATTTCATCTTTGCTTAAAACCAGTTCTTTATCACCCATCATACATTTTCCATCAATATATTTCGGTCCATATGCCGTATCATATTCAACTTGCTCCATCCTCATATAATACGCGAGATTCGAGGCCTAAGCTGTGTTTGTACTACATAGAATAACGCTAGCAACTGATCTATTACAGCTGAATCTATGCTTAAATAGGTCAGAAGTAAACCGGAAGTGGACGAGAAGTTGATCAGAAGTTGTTTAGAAGTAGAGGAGAAGTTAATTAGAAGTTTCTCATAAGTTGTTTAGAAGTGGACCAGAAGTTGTTTAGAAGGTGTTCGATCGTATCGATTAGGTATCGTGTTGACTTTTTCGCACAATTTCAGAACAATTAGAAGTTGTTTAGAAATTGTACAGGTATAATTTATTCTCTTGTCAAATAAAGGCAGACGCAATTACCATAAATTTAAAAAGATAAGAATAAAAAATTATAGGTCGGTCAGGGATTACGAGAAGCTTATATAGCTTATATAGCTATATAGCTTTATAGCTTCAACAGCTGATCTATATCTATCGTTCGAATACAAACGATTCTTCGCTCGCCCACTATATTTCTCTACAGCTTTTAACATAAGAAACATATTTTGACATACAAATGCATTGTAGGGTTTATTTTATAGGTCAAAAAACCAGCAATTAGCTCAGGTAAAGACCCGTAATATGCTTCCCTTATCAATTCTAAAAGCGCCATCGTTACAACTGTGTCTGTGGTGGCAGTGTCGGTGTTACAACTAATCAATCTTTTAGATTCTCGTCTATTTACTACATTATGAATGAAACATGTTTTATTTATAATAATTTTAATCGCATGTATATATGATTAAAATGCAGGATATTTACCAGGTATCACTAACCTAGGTATACGATGGTTAGAGAGGAATTATTTGAATATTAATTATAATGATGGATACGTAGGCTTAAAAAATATTCGAAAAATCTAGAATGATATCTGTAAATCTTACGATAAAATATGTGTAAAGGGTCACCAAAATGCCGATTTTTTAAGCAAATATGAAGATTGACCTATTGTTAATTTAGAGCACCTTACCAATGCACCTAATTTAGTCAAAACCAATTTTCTTTACTTTGTTCATAGTAAAAATAAATTAAGTAAGTGTACCACGTAATGTAGAAATTTGTTAGACTACCTATTATAAAAATCATGTATATCTTCTAATAAAAATATACTTCAATTATGAACGTTTTTGTATATTAATGTGTTGGATTCTTTAATGGGTGCCAAGTTGTAATTTTGATGTTAGCAGAACATCTTTTGTGTACCGTATACAGCAGCATTAAAGTTATGGGAAAACATACGTTTAAAGTTGGTGATAATGTTAGTATTAGTAAGTATACGTTAAATGGCTCGGTTTTGATAATACTCAGAACAGTTGGATTAATAAAAATGAAATATTGTAAATGTATGAGTTTTGTAAACGATTTTTTTAATAAAACAAAAAATATTATATAACTTGCATTTTATTTAGATATAATAAATATATGCATTAAATATCAGAACAAAGCTTCTTGCAACCGTAACAATTTCTTCGGGATGGTGGTGGAGCATCGACGTGATCTTTCATCACCAAAGTATTATAATGCTTGTGGCAGGGAAGATAATCTTCAAGTGCAACCCTTTTTTATGCGATAATAAATGCCATTTCTGCTATAGGGAAATCTTATTCACTTTTGTTTTTAAAATGTATGTGGGTAAAGAAGGAATAATATACTCGCTTATACCATCCAATCTCCTACAATCTGCATCAATCTTTGTTAAAACTGCTTCAATCTTTTCATCCGTAATCTCCATGATGACTTATTCTCTTTATTCATTTTACTTTCTTTAACTTTTTTTGTTAGTATAAGTACATACTTTGATGTATCCTTTAAATTCTTGCAATTCTTCAATATGCTGTTCTAATCTTATTCATAGCTCTTTCGATCCATACTGATTCTATAGGTTTTTTATGTGCCGCTTCTGATGACGAATAGTAAAGCTTAACGAAAACATATGCTCTTACAAAGAAATATATTTAAAAAATATATACATAAACCTCAACAATTCTGGTCGAGGACTAATCAGAGGTATTACAACAGTTCATAATTTCAAAATTAAACTAAATATTTTACATATTTGTTTAACGATTATATTAAATGATAGTCCTAGCGGCCTAGATATTTTTCTATGTTGTTTGCATAGTATCGGTTCTAAAATTTATTGTATTGTTTTGAATTCGATGACGAAATCGAACACGATCGGCAACAATATGTATCATGATATATTTGATCCTACAGAATATTATATACTATAGTCACAATAGCATCTTTGAAATCTAAATAGCATATAATTAACATGAATCAGAATGCTTGGTTTTAATATTTAAGTATATTTTCTTATAAAAACAGAAACTTTTTTTCGAAATGTTTACTGATTGTCGTCCATTGCAACTCTTTTATATTTACTTATCCCGTTAGTATAAGTAGGTATGCGTTTTCAACTTCTGCATATCTTCAATCTGTTCTTCTCATTCATACTGAGTGTAAATGGCTTATGTTACGTTTATATTACTATACTATTCTCATTTGTATGTAAATTAAAAAAAAAAACATGAGATTTAATAAAAATAATTTTATTAAAAAACAAACATATTAACCCCAACAATTCTGTTCGAGGACGGGAAAAACTTTGTAAAAAAACCTAGTCAGGGTTTAACAACAGTTCATAATTTCAAAATCAAGAAATACAGTATTATAAGTTATATACAAAACTTCTAACATATACATGGTGTTCTGTGAATTTATGTGAGTAGCTAATAACGTTATAATATTAGAATATAAATCACCATCAATTTTCGTACAAGATTTTAAAATGATACAAAGTCAGAACTGGTCAATACACTAATTTTCTGATTGATTAATTCTTGAAGATGATATATGTTATTGTATGTCTCCGTTGATAAAACGATTTGCTGCCCTCTACTTTTGAGACTGATAACTTGAATGTCTCGATAAGAACTGCAGCCTTCGGTTTTGCAGAATTCTTCCCATTCTTCTTGTGTGAAGAAAATGCATGCGTTCACAGATTTGATTTGTACAATTGGAATGAATCCGGCAGCTGGACTTCGTCCTACGGTAAGCCACTTGGAACCGCTTTTGTTGAGGAAGTATGAAGATTGACTGATGAACTTGTATCAGTAATAAAAAAATATATACAGCAATTATGAACGTTTTTTATTTTTATATTAATGTGTTAGATTCTTTACTGGATGCTAAGTTGTGATTTTATGTTAGTAATAAACATAATACAGTATTCAAATTATTTATTGAACGTACAACCAATACATATAAAAATTCAGTGTTACAACGAACAATTATCCATAATATATAAACACCTCTCTTGGCCTTCATCGCCAAAGTATTATAATGGTTGTGGCAGGGAAGATAATCTTCAAGTGCAACCCTTTTTTTATGCGATAATAAATGCCATTTCTGCTCTAGAGAGATGCGGTTTACCTTAGTTTTGAAAATGTATATGGGTAAAGAAGGAATAATATAGTCGCTTATACCATCCAATCTCCCACAATCTGCATCAATTTTTGTTACAACTGCTTCAATCTTTTCTTCCGTAATCTCCATTAGATTTTATATTTACTTTCCCGTTAGTATAAGTAGGTATGCGTTTTCAACTTCTGCATATCTTCAATGTGTTTTCATTCATACTGAGTGTAAATGACTTATATATTCTTATTTGTATGTAA